>BMAC01000390.1:61075-75966 GCA_014905375.1 Phtheirospermum japonicum | reverse complement strand
TTAGATTAAACAATTGCTTGGTTGATTGGATTTGAGAAGGTCGTGGTTGATTCATCTAGAATCATTTTTTATTTTTTTTTTAATAATTTCTCTAGAATCTCAACTATATGGTACTTGATTTCGCAATATATAGTTACTATGCTCAACTAATTAAAAGGGCATAATTTAGATTTTTGTCATACGAAAATATATTTAATAAAAACTACTCTCACAATAATAATTAAAAAAATGGAATGCCATTTATTTAGCTACTACTAATGTACATTAATTGATTGGGATGACTCTGAAATTACTTTATAAAAATTTAGGTAAGTTCATCTAGAATTCATCGGACAGCAAGATTGTACCGGGTGTCATGTTCACGAGAACTGTGATTACCAGTCTTAAATCTCTTTCTATTATTTAGTCTACCGAAATAATAGTTAAAATATTATAAAAATAATAAGTGATTAACTAAAGTTAAAAGGCTAGTAGCTAATTTGAAGAGATGAATGGATAAGAAAAACATGTTCCAATGTATTATTGGGATTACAGTAAGAATTAATTCAAACTAATAGAAATAATAATTAGTAAGAATAAATAAATAAATAATAAATTAGAAAGATGTAGAAGCGAGCGAACTCTTTCCTTAAAATTCTTATTGTTTCGTACTACGTGCTCACGATTGAATAGCAATGAATCTCCCAAGATACAACGACGAACGGAGTGGGCGGAGCAGACGACCCAAACAACCTGGCGAACGAGAACTCGGAAGACAAATGAGAAAAATCCTAATTGCAAGACTATATGATGCTTGAGGCGGGTAGGGAATACGTGAGATGCTTATGATTTTCGGATGCTGAAATACACTACAGGAGGGGGTATTTGTAGTTGTGAGAGGACCTTTAATTAAGGAAGGAAAATCGCAGGATTTAGAATTCCTTATACAAGTCTGATTCCTATTCTTTCTCTCCAAAAAAGGCTGGAACATTCTGGAACTGGTCCAAAACGTAAGCCCAGGCCCAACTAGAACCATACGAACCACGAACCACAAACCACGTGCGCGAAAAAATGTGAGAATGGTCACGGACCGCGAGCAACGAGCCGTAAGCCGCAGGCCACGGGCCCGAGCCGTGACGAGCTGAGCCATGCCGTGCCGGGTGGGCGGGTGGTGGCGTGCGTGTGGGGGTTCCCACCTCAACTTGTAACCAATGCCCATTTCACCTCATTTAATAAAGTCATCCACAAATAGGTCTCCTTCCTATGTAGGACTTTCCATATACCAAATGGAAATCCCACTCCCTCTTCAACTTCCAAAGTCACTTATCAAATGTCCAACTTTGAACATTGATTACTCACTCATCCTAACATGGATTTGTGAAAATAAAATTACCACGTTCATCTACTTGCAACGTAAATTAAGAATATGAAGCTTGTTTTTTCCGAAAATAACGAACTTTTCATACTTGGAATATTGGACCAAAGTTACCAAAAATAACCTCCCAATTATCCAAATCCCCAACAATCCCCCACATGAGTGCAAATCAATGTCATGATGCATATGACTCAATTGCTCAGTTTTCATATAAAAAGGTTATTACATCTGGAGAGGTAGCTTGCGACTTTGAACCTTCCGTAGTGAAGTGCCATCGGATAAACCCACGACCTAGTTAACAGTGTCATTGAACTATTCTGAGTCCGAGCCCACCGAGACAATGATACTCACATAATAATATTTACGCCAATTCTACAAGTTTTAAGTTGTGTCCATTTTGGCATTGGAACACTCTTGGATTCGTAAGAGCTTCGGGCGAGGCGGCCACTCCTCTACACTTAAATAGGTAACCTTGTCTATCAGAAGTATCCTGCTATACTTCACCTTTACAAGTATAGATCGTCATTAAAAGTTTAAGACTTACCCTGTGCCACGGTCATCAGGATATCACTTGGATATGCTCTCTAGGGAAATAGGTTTAGCTCATGGATAGGTACCAAGTATTCAGAAATAGAACAGTCCAAAGTTTTATTTTTTCCATTGAACCAAGTTCTTAGGATCTCCAGTCACCATGGTTGGGTTTCTACTAAAGACCACTCTTTTGTGTGGACTTTAAGCCCATCCCTCTAGCATAGTGTAGAATTGATCTCGATTTATACTCTTCGTAAACAGATCCGCTAAATTCTCCTTCGACTTCACATAGTCAATGAAAATTATACCTCTTGAGATCAATTCTTTAATGGTATTATGCCTCCTATGAATATGTCGCGACTTACCATTATACATTTCACTATAAGCCCTTGCGATAGCAGCTTGATTATTGCAGTGTATCATAATAGGTGATATTGGCTTACTCCAACATGGAACATCTTCGAGAAAATTTCGAAGCCATTCAACTTCTTCACCAGCCTTATCCGTGGATATTAACTCTGACTCCATGGTGGACCGGGCTATGCACGTTTGCTTTGTGGACCTCCAAGACAAAGCACCTTCCCCAATGGTAAACACGTACCCACTTGTGTAATGTGAATCCTTGGAATCCGATATCCAGTTGGCATCACAATACCCTTCCAGAACTTTTGGATATCTTGTATAGTGCAGCCCGAAACTCTGGGTAAATCTCAAGTATCGCAACTCGCAATTTAGCCCATTCCAGTGACTACTGTTCGGATTACTCGTGACCTACTTAGTTTGTTCACTGAATAAGCTAGATCCAATCTAGTACAATTAGAAAAGTACATCAGACTCCCAATCACCCTAGCATAATCCATTTGTGTCACTGGATCACCTTCGTTCTTCACTAAACTATGGTTGTCATCGAAAGGGGTCTTCGCGGTTTTACTATCTGCGCTGAACTTCTCAAGTATGTTCGCTACATAATGAGACTGAGACAATATTATGCCATCCGGGTTCCTTATGATCTTGATCCCAAGAATCACATCAGCTAACCCCATATCCTTCATATCAAAGTTGTCTTTCAATATGTTCTTGGTGTTTGTGATCATATCACTTGAGTTGCGCAATATCAACATGCCATCGACGTACAGACAAACAATGGCAAAGGAGCTAGGTGTGTTTTTCATATAAACACATTTATCACATTCATTAATGCGAAAGCCATTGGCCAACATCACAGTATCAAACTTGATGTGCCACTCCTTTGGTGCTTGTTTCAACCCATACAATGATTTAACAAGTCTACACACCTTGTTTTCTTGACCCGGAACTACAAACTCTTCAGGCTGTTCCATATAAATCTCTTCATCTAGCTCACCATTCAAAAACACTATTTTCACATCCATTTGGTGAATTTCAAGATTGTGCAGTGCAGCAATCACCAAAATCACCTTAATCAAAGTGAATCTTATTATAGGTGAGTAGGTATCGACGAAGTCTTATCCTTCTTTTTGTTTAAAGCCTTTGGCCAAAAGCCTTACTTTATACTTATCTATTGAGCCATCAGCTCTATACTTTTTCCGTAGAACCCACTTGCATCCAAGGGGTTTGGTTCCTTGAGGAAGATCCGCCAATTCCCATGTATGATTCTGCATGATGGAATCAATCTCCAAATTTATAGTTTCCTTCCACATAGGAGCATCAGGA
The DNA here is from genome assembly GCA_014905375.1 of Phtheirospermum japonicum. Classification (NCBI taxonomy): domain Eukaryota; kingdom Viridiplantae; phylum Streptophyta; class Magnoliopsida; order Lamiales; family Orobanchaceae; genus Phtheirospermum; species Phtheirospermum japonicum. Next base: position 72,389 of record BMAC01000390.1, on the reverse strand, counting down.
CTAGACATGGCCTCTTGAATGGAACGAGGTTCGTTATCTAACATATAGATCATGAACTCCGGACCAAACGTCTTTGCAAACTTAGTCCTCTTGCTTCGTCTAAGTTCGCCATCATCACCATCTTGTGATGCATCTTAAACTGCAAATAGCTCATCTTCACGAGTTCTTTTATTAGACATCTCGTTGCTTTCTTTGCAAGGATATATATATGTTCAAAGAACACTGCATTCCTTGAATCAATGGTCGTTCCCTCAGTTACATCAGGTATCTCGGATTTATGTACTAGGAACCTGTATGCAGCACTATTTTGTGCATATCCGATGAAGATACAATCGACCGTCTTAGGTCCTATCTTCACTTGCTTTGGTTCAGGTACTCGTACCTTAGCTAAGCACCCCCACACTTTGAGATAATCGTAAGTTGGAGCTTTACCTCTCCATAACTCATATGGAGTTTTCTCTCTTCCCGTGTGAGGTAACCTATTTAAAATATGGTTAGCGGAAAGCACCTCTTCCCCCCACATGTTAGGAGGTAACCTTGAGCTTATTAGGAAGACGTTCATCATTTCTTTCAGGGTTCAATTCTTGCGTTCAGCAACGCCATTCGATTGAGGTGTATAGGGAGCAGTAGTTTGATGAATTATTCCGTATTCAGCACACAACTCTTGAAATGGAGAAACATACTCTCCACCTCGATCACTCCGAATTGCCTTAATTTGAGTGTTCAATTGATTCTCAACTTCATTCTTGAAGATTTTAAACGCATCAATTGCTTCATCCTTGCCTCTTAATAGGTAGACATGGCAAAGTCTTGTGCAGTCATCAATAAAATTAATAAAATATTTTTTACCTCCTCTAGTTTGCACAAGTTTCATATCACAAATATCAGTGTGAATTAACTCAAGAGGAGCCGAACTTCTTTCTACCGAATTAAAAGAAACTCTTGCCATTTTTGCTTCAACACAAATTTCACACTTGTGTCTTGAGTCAAACTTTACATTATTTAGTAGATTCACCTCTACAAATTTCTTAATTGATTTCATGTTAACGTGTCCAAGTCTAACATGCCACAAATCACATGACTCAACAACATACGAAGAAGCAATAACTTTATTATTAATAACTGGGCGTTTAGCCATTATATTCAACTTAAAAAGTCCCTTCTCAAGGTGACCTTTGGCTAAAAACTTCCCACTCTTAGTGAGTACAACTTTACCAGACTCAAATACTAGCTTAAACCCATGTTGGACAAGCAGGGACCCAGAAACAAGATTTTTCCTAATATCAGGAACATGCAGCACATCCTTCAAAGTCAACTCTAGACCAGACGTCATCTTCAGCAGCACCTTACCAATTCCTGCAACCTCAGTAGTAGACGAGTTACCCATATGGAGACTTCTTTCAGTAACAGGGGTATAATCAGAAAATACCTCCCGATCAAAGTAAACATGACAAGTAGCTCCAATATCTATAAACCACTCTCTTGGATTATTAATCATGTTGGCCTCCATCACCACCGCACAAAGGTCTCAATCGGACATCTCTTCAGTGATGACGTTTGTTGCATTCTGATTATCCTTTTGTGGTTTTTGGCAATCTTTTTTCATGTGTCCAGGCTTACCAAAGTTATGGCAGTTGCCCTCAAACTTCTTGGCTTTCTTCTGATTCGCTTGCCTTTGCCTTGGCCTTGGGGCTTGTGCTTTTTCCAGGAATCAGCTTTCACCAAATGAGTCTTTGCCTCCATCATTGAGGTCTTTCCATGCTTCTCCGTGGATTGTCTATTTCCTTCCTCGACGCGCAGTTTGACAATCAAATTCTCCAAAGTCATTTGGTTTTACTTATGCTTCAGATAGTTCTTGAAATCTCTCCAACTCGGTGGTAGCTTCTCAACAATAGACATCACTTGGAAGTTTTCACACATGTGCATACCTTCAGCGTGTATGCTTTGCAAAATCATTTGCAACTCTTGGAGTTCGCTCATCATAGTTTTCGAATCAACCATGACAAACTCCAAGAACCGTCCGACAATAAACTTTTTAGTGCCGACGTCATTTGTACTTATTTTCCAAGGACATCCATAGTTCTTTAACTGTACTCTTGACCGAACTATATACCCCATACAGCGCATTGTCTAATCCATTCAGGATATAATGCCTGAATAGATAGTCCCCTTGTGTCCATGCATTAAGGGCGGCTCAATGATTGAAACTCATATCGTCAGCACTCACAACAGGTGCATCCTTGATCAGAAATTGAGACAAATTCAATGTAGTTACATAAAAACCCATCTTTTGTTGCCAAGTTTTAAAATTATGCCCATTAAATTTTTCAGGACGTTCAGCATGCGCAACAACGGAGGCGGGTATCGCAGAACCAAAGGGAATCAAGCCAGATCTGGATTCAATAGTGAAGGATGCAGACATCGAGGGTCCGCCGGTAAATAGCCCAGATGGACCAGTGCCAGAAGAGGGCATAGAGGAGTTCGTTTGTGCAGGTACGGTCGAACTCGTCATAGAGGGTGCCATCGCGGAGATTGAAGCAGGCAACGTCGTGTTGTTCATTGCAGATGTGGTATCCATCAGTTCAAATTACAAATAAGAATCTTAAGCTATTGGGATTACAGTAGTAAACTTGTGATAACAGCGGGGATTAATTCAAACTAACAGAAACAACAATCAGCAAGAACAAATAAATAAACAGCAAATAAGAAAGATGTCGAGGCGAGCGAACTATTTCATTAAGGTTCTTATTAACCCGTACTCTGTGCTCACGGTTGAATAGCAATGAGTCTCCCAAGATACAACGACGAATGGAGCTAGGCAGAGCAGACAACCCAGGTAACTTGGCGAACGAGAACTGGGTAGGCAACTGAGCAAAACCCTAATTGCAAGACTATATGATGCATGAGGCAGGTAAGGAATACGTGAGATGCTTATGATTTTCGGATGCTGAAATACACTGCAGGAGGGGGGGTATTTATAGTTGTGAGAGGATCTTTAATTACGGAAGGAAAATCACAGGAATTAGGATTCCTGATACAAGTCTGATTCCTATTCTTTCTCTCCAAGAAAGACTGGAACATTCTGGAACTGGTCCAAAATGTAAGCCCAGGCCCAGCAAGAACTATACAAACCACAAACCACATGTGCGAAAAAACGCGAGAATGGTCGCGGACCGCGAGACTGTGAGCCACGGGCCACGAGCCATGAGCCCGAGCCGAGCTGAGCCGTGCCGGCCGGGCGGGCGGGTGGTGGTGCGCGTGTGGGGGTTCCCAACCCCACTCAACTTGTAATCAATGCCCATTTCACTTCATTTAATAAAGTTATCCACAAATGGGTCTCCTTCTTATGTGGGACTTTTCATATACCAAATGGAAATCCCACTCCCTCTTCAACTTCCAAATTCACTTATTAAATGTCCAACTTTGAACATTGATTACTTACTCATCCCAACATTGATTTATGAAAGTAAATATACCATGTTCATCTACTCGCAACATAGATTAAGAATATGAATCTCGTTTTTGGAAATAAAGAACTTTCCATACTTGGAGTATTGGACCAAAGTTACCAAAAATAACCTCCCAATTATCCAAATCCCCAACATGTATAATATCCCACTCACCTTGTGATTGTTACCGAATAGTTCAACCTTTATCCTCAGAAAAGCCAAACCCAATCACTAATTGATATTTTTATGGACCGTATAAATTCGTCGTGGACAAATGAGAGAAGGGTTGCGTACAACGAGGCTGAAGATGATGATACAAAGACAAAGATTAAAGAGAAAGCTGTGGTGGCGAGTAATGAGCAAGTTGGGCCCAAGTACTGGGATGATCGAGTGTTTATGGATGGCTCAATGTGGTTTAAATTAAGGCAAAGACTCAAATGTGACCGTCACACGGGTCTTCTACCGTGTGACGGATCCTAAACTTGAATCCTACCCAACACAAACAGGGTCGCATATAAAATGAAAGAAAACCATAAAACACGTAGCATTTTACCTTCTTCACTCTCTCTCCACGCTGAGACCCAGTATCTCAAAGCCTATATCTTAATTTTCAGCTAAATCTCAGAAATAGTTCAGCCATCCCTCCGCCTAATGTCGTGCAAAATCTTTGCATTGTTCATACTTCTAGTCTCCACTTTCTCTCTTTTCTCGGTTCCTATTTGGTTTCTCATGACCACCGAGAATATTTTTATCAGATGAAGAATTAGCATCTGAATTCTTCAAGACCACCGAGAAGATTTGTAGCAGTCGAAAAATTAGCCATCGGAATTTCACAACATAACCGTCAGCCCCCCGCCGTCTGAATTCTCTATTCCTCTTTCTCTGCCAAGATCTTGCGAGCAGGGAACCCTAACCATTTCGTTAATTTATCTATGCTTTATTTTACTAGTTCTTTTTAGTTATTGATTTAGGTTTTGTTCTAAATTTTTAATTTTATTTGTTTCTTAATTGATATTAGGGTTTAAGGACTATTGGATCAATTTTAGGGATTTTATGTTTAGTTTATAATCTAGAATTTTTAGATTTAAGGGGGATATAGTTATGTTTCTAAATATTTTAATTATTTTATTTATTTATTTATTCATTTATTTTGCCTAACTTGAGCGGATTAAAGTTGAGAGAGTGGGGTGGGGTAAATGTAGTGAACCTGGGGAGTAATTTATGGTGGATTCATGTTGTTTTTGCCACTAATCGAGTGCATTTTATGTGTGTGACATTGGATAGTTTTTGTGAATCTGTATAATTCAGTTGGGCTCAGTTGCTAATATTCCAACTAAACGAATTGTTGCATTTACTCATTCTAAGCAGATACTTGATATGTATGATGAAGCAGAGGGCTTTCCATCTTATTTTTTAGCTCCTGGAACTTGGGACTTCACCTTGACATACTCATCCATGGTCCTTGGAAAACTAAACTGAAACTATATGTGAATAAAGTGGGCACTATCTTTCTTCCATTATTGGATTGGGCATCTCGATGCTGCTTATGGCGTCATCGGAGAAACTCAGTTCGTTTGTGGTCCCGCAAGACACGAGCTTGTGTTACACTTTAGATTTTCTATTATTTTGGGGATTTCTTTTATTGCGTTTGTTATTCTACCACAGAATGATATGTGACCTAGCAATATGCTTGGAATTGGGCTTATATCGATATAATTAGTATTTTTATCATTTAGGTTTGGATTGACTATAGGTCTTGTTTCGTTGGTTTGACATTATTTGATGATGTCGGTTGCAGCAGGTAGAAGGCATGTTTTCTAATTCTTTTGATGTAAGAGAAACTAAATGTTGTAGTTTGTACTTGGTTTAGGAAAAAGATTACTTGTTCGATGGTATATAGTAGTTCTTCTTCTTCTTCTTCTTCTTCTTCTTTTTTTTTGTCTGAACTGTGTTTTGTATTATTGACATGGAAATATAATTATATATTTAAAGCTTCCGTTGGTGTTATTTGATTGGGGTTAGGTTCATGTTTTAGTTTCGAGTTTAAAAATAATGTTGTCGCTTTTTCTCTAAAACGTGTCATTTCACCGCTAAAAAGTGTCGCATTTGTTCTAAAAAAAGTGTCACTTTTGATATTATACTCAAATTGTTTTGGGCTACAAGATCAAAGCCGAGGATTGCATATTCATTTTCATTTATTCATATATTTTGAATTCAAAAAAGTGTACTTGAAACTAGAAGTTTGAGATTAATGACACTATGAATTTAATTCAATTATGAGAAAGGTAGTATACTTTTGATTTTTTGCAGAAAAAGAGTTGCTACACATATTATAGTAGCCAAGTTATAATATTGTCACTTTTTAAGATATTACTATCACTTTATAAATAAAAAATGTCACTTTCTAATAGTTTATAGTAATCATTATTTTTTGTTTTTTTTCCTGTAAAAAAGTATCACATTTGCACCAAAATATGTCACTTATGTCCAAAAAAGTATCACTTTTGATTTATTTGCAGAAAAAGAGTTGCTACACAAATTATAGTAGTCAAGTTATAATATTGTCACTTCTTAAGATATTACTATAACTTTATAAATAAAAAGTGTCACTTTCTAATAGTTGATTGTAATCGTTATTTCTTGCTTTTTTTTTCATGTAAAAAATTGTCACATTTGTACCAAAATATGTCACTTTTTTCCAAAAAAGTGTCACTTTTAATTTTTTTTCATAAAAAAAGTTGCTACACAAATTATAGTAGTCAAGTTATAATTATGCCACTTCTTAAGGTATGTCACTTTATAAATGAAAAATTTCACTTTCTAATAGTTGATAGTAATCGTTATTTTTTATTTCTTTTCTTGTAAAAAAATGTCACATTTGCACCAAAATATGTCACTTTTGTCCAAAAAAGTGTCATTTTTGATTTTTTTGTAGAAAAAGAGTTGCCACACAAATTATAGTAGTCAAGTTATAATACTGTCACTTCTTAAGATATTACTGTCACTTTATAAATAAAAAGTGTCACTTTCTAATAGTTGATAATACTCGCTATTTTTTGTTTTTTTTCTTTTAAAAAAAAGTCACTTTTGTCCAAAAAAGTGTTACTTTTGATTTTTGGCAGAAAAAGAGTTGCTACACAAATTATAATAGTCAAGTTATAATACTGTAACTTCTTAAGATATTACTATCACTTTATAAATAAAAAGTGTCACTTTCTAATAGTTGAGAGTAATAGTTATTTTTTGTTTTTTTTTTCCTGTAAAAAAATATCACATTTGCAACAAAATATGTCACTTTTGTCAAAAAAAGTGTCACTTTTAACGTTTTGCAGAAAAATAGTTGCTACACAAATTATAGTAGTCAAGTTATAATATTGTCACTTTTTAAAATATTATTGTCACTTTATTAAGAAAAAGTGTCACTTTCTAATAGTTGATAGTTATCCTTATTTTTTGATTTTTTTCCCTTTAAAAAACTGTCAGATTTGCACCAAAATCTATCACTTTTGTCCAGAAAAGTGTCGCTTTCTAATATTTATTTTTTTGTTCCCATTTTTTTTTCATTTTCCTAATTAAACTATTCTTTTTGTTTCTGCTTGATGCTTTTTCTAATTTATTTTTTGTTGCTTTTGCATTTTTTTTCCTACTTCAGCAATTATTTATGCTTGCTTGCTTTTTTTTTTTCCTACTATTGTTTTTTTCCTTCTCTTTTTGCGCTTTTTTTCTTTTTGCTTTTTTTTTTCCCTCCTTATTTTGGGCTTTTCTTTGCTGCTTGTGCTTCAAGAAAAAAATTACATTTGTTTCTCTCTCTTTATTTTTTTTGCTTTTCCTTGCTTTTTTTTATTCTTTTTCTGCTTCTGGTTTTTTTTTCTACTGCTTGTGTTTTCAAAAACAATTTGACGTCTCCTTTTTTAATTTTCTACTTCTGCGCCAATTTGTCAGCTTCATCACTTTCGATTTTTTTTCTTCTACTTTTGTGCTTTTTTTATTCTGATTATTTCAATACTCTGCTTCATCTTTTGCCCTACGATCTGATTCTCTGATCTTTTCAGAAGGATTTTGATTTCTTTTTCTTAAATAAGGATGGGGCGGGTTGGGCTAAATGGGGGGTATGAGACTCCGTCACACAGAAAATGATCCATGTGGCCGTCACACAGGAGACCTACTCTAAATTAATATCCAACCCATTTAGGTTATTAGCATCTTTTAACATTATTTTGATATTTTTAGTTTAACTATTTTGGCATCTAGTGAGTAGTCCTAGAGTTGTTACAATAAGAGATGTCCGGGAATGGACATGCAAGCAATTTGTCATAATAATTTCTGATTTCTCGTTCTCTAATGTCTCTCTCTCTCTCTAATCCCTCCTCCCATTTCTACTCTATCCAGCTTAGTTATAGGAAGAATTACAGAAAATAGTGAAATGTAACAATTGGTAATCTGAGCTATCATTCCTCGAAAATATGGCAGAGGGCAAAAGGATGAATGACCTACAAGAAGCGCGTAAGAGGATTGATCAAATACTACTCACAGAGACCATGAAGAGAGAATCATCAGAGCTTAAGATACAAGAACAAATCACTGAGATGTAAGCGGGAGTACAAGAAAAAATATCCAAAGTCACTGTCGGAGTCTAAGGACAGATTAAGAGCATTACTATTAGGATTCAAGAGAAATTAGTATAGATGAATGAGAGGTATGCTCACCTTAACAATACTTTAGCATATATTCAAATGCAATTGCTAAATCTAAACAGAGGGAAGAGTTCAACAAAGGATAATTCCATTTTAGGAGGGCTTTATCAGTATCTGAAACAAAAAGAATAAATTCCAGAAACCAGATTCCCAGAAATAGAATACATTATGAAAGATGTATGCAAACCATTAGTTCTTTGTCTAAAATTTAGTTTCCTAGGTTTGATGGGACAAACCATAGGTCATGGATACTTAAGTGCAACAATTACTTTAACATCATGGAAAATATACTTGATGCTTATAAGGTCATACTGGCTTCCATGCACTTTTAGGAAAAAGCTTTCTAGTGGTATCAATATTTCAGTCCCAAGCAGGGGGGGAGTCACTTGTCCATAGTTACTTTAGGTCATATTTGTAAGGTTTGAAGAACTTAAGGAGACCGAAATTATCATTAAATTTAACAAACTCAGGAAACAGGCTCATGTTGTGATTATACTGAGAAATTTGAAGAAATCAAAGCATGTATGCTGAAGATGAAAGGTGATTATTCTGAGGAATATATTGTAGCTAGTTTTATCAGTGTATTAAGTGAAGAACTTTAGGCTTTCATACATGCATTTTGGACCTACTACCTTCCAATATACAACTACCTTTATAAGAATACAACTACTGACCTTGGAAACTATCATAAAGAATATTAGAGGTTTATTCAGGTCTTACAACAACAATTGTCAAGGCAACAAGAGTAGTGGCACTCTAACCAATTTAATTACTAAACCCACTTCCACAAAACGCTAGTTAAGTTATTAAGATACTCACATGGCAACTAGAAGAGAAAGGGAAAATGTTATAACTATGATGAATCATTCACTTTTGGGTACAGGTGTAAGAATAAGATTACATACATGATCATGTTAGAAGAAGAGCTGTTGTATTTACATGATAATCCTTTGAGAGAGGAGGATGTACATGAATAGGAAATGCAAATGTAGGATATTCAAATGACATTGAACTATAATGGGGGAAGATGGTGCCACCACTATAAGATTCATTGGGGTTTGTGGGGATTAAAAGTTACACATTATTACTAACTCAGGCAGTACGTTGAGTTTTATAAGAGACTCAACTGCTAAAAAACTAGTCTACTAGCTTCAACTGGTTAATCCACTACTAGTTAAGGTGGCTAATGGTCACTGGTCGATCAGTACACATAGGGTCGGAGGTTATAGTTTAGAGATTCAAGGGCATGTCTTCATCTACCCACTCAGGGTGTTACAGTATGAGGGTTGTGATTAAATATGGGGAGGAGATTGGATGAAGTCATGTATATCTATAGAATTAGATTATGAGAAGAAGTCTTTTATAGTAAATGTCAGGGGTAAAAGAGTGAAGATTCAGGCATTAAATACTACTGACACAGAGTGTTGGCTAATTTTATGGCTCAGTTTGTATAAGTACAGGAAGAATGTCAAAGCAAGTTGGGGAGGTTTTCCTAATCTCTGTAAAACCTAATGAATACAAGTGCAATCCAAATTTACAGACCTTACTTCAGGAATATGAGGATGTGTTTGAGGAGACCCAAGGCTTTCCACCTGGGTGTTGAGCATCAGATAATACTAAAGGAAGGAATCATATACCGAAACATGTATACTCCTATAGAACATATCACAGCCATAATGATGACATTGGGAGGATAGTGAGGGGATTGTTGGACAGTGGAGTGATACAAACAAGTCAAAGTTCTTTTGCTTCACCAGTTATTTTTGTGAAGAAAAAAGATTCAACCTCGAGGATGTGTATGGACTAAAGATGTCTTAATAGTTTAATAATCAATCATGACTACCCAATTCCAGTTATTGACAAGCTATTAGATGAGTTAAATGAAGAAAATTTTTTCTCCAAGATAGATTTATGTTCAGAGTACTTTTAGATTCTTATGAAACCTAAGCATAGGTACTTGACATCATTTGACACACATTATGGTCACTTTGAGGTTAAGGTTATGCCATTTTTGTTATGTAATGTACAAACAACATTTCAATCACTGATGAACCAGGTGTTTACTGATTACTTAAGGAAGTTCACTTTAGAATTTTTTTTTTTTGATGATATACTGATTTACAACACAACTTGGGAGGAACATTTAGTTCATTTAAGGAAAGCATTAGCATTTTTATGGGGAAATAAACTATTTACAAAAAAGAGTAACCATTTCATTAGTAGAACAAATCAGCTAGCGCTTAACCACCTACTAGATCAAAAGGTCATGAAACCTATCCAACAGAGGTTGATTACCAAGTTATTGGGGCTCATATATACTATTGAGTATAAAAGGGGAACTATGAACAGAGTCATAGATGCTCTTATAGATATGAGATTATTCTAAACAGTGCTTAACTATTACTGCAGTCACACAATATTAGGTGAAAGAGGTGGTGACTAGCTATAATGGAGATGACTTCTTTTCAAAAAAAGATTAGAAACTAAGAGGTGTGATCATATAGAAGGGAAGACTTGGAGTTGGAAATAACAATCTCATATCTATAAGAGCATCTATGACTCTGTTCATAGTTCCCCTTTTATACTCAAAGTATATATGAGCCCCCAATAACTTGGTAATCAACCTCTGTTGGATAGGTTTCATGACCTTTTGATCTAGTAGGTGGTTAAGCGCTAGCTGATTTGTTCTACTAATGAAATGGTTACTCTTTTTTGTAAATAGTTTATTTCCCCATAAAAATGCTAATGCTTTCCTTAAATGAACTAAATGTTCCTCCCAAGTTGTGTTGTAAATCAGTATATCATCAAAAAAAAAAAATTCTAAAGTGAACTTCCTTAAGTAATCAGTAAACACCTGGTTCATCAGTGATTGAAATGTTGTTTGTACATTACATAACAAAAATGGCATAACCTTAACCTCAAAGTGACCATAATGTGTGTCAAATGATGTCAAGTACCTATGCTTAGGTTTCATAAGAATCTAAAGTACTCTGAACATAAATCTATCTTGGAGAAAAAATTTTCTTCATTTAACTCATCTAATAGCTTGTCAATAACTGGAATTGGGTAGTCATGATTGATTATTAAACTATTAAGACATCTTTAGTCCATACACATCCTCGAGGTTGAATCTTTTTTCTTCACAAAAATAACTGGTGAAGCAAAAGAACT
>BMAC01000390.1:27404-39111 GCA_014905375.1 Phtheirospermum japonicum | reverse complement strand
CAACTAATCCAACTTTAGAGAGATCAAACCATAAGTAATGTAAAACATTACAAACAACCATAATGAGTTCATAAATAGTATCAACTTTATACTGCTGGAGCCCTGAAGGTACTTAAAAATTTTAAGAAAAGTATATAGAACACTAACTCCCACTAAACTTAGGTAAAATCTAGAGTAACACCCATATGAGCAATATGCTCATGAAATACCACACGTGTTAATACCTTAGTAGGTGAAGTTTTTCCGCATAAATTCATGTGTTCCACGAAATATTAATTATTTTGAACTCTTTCCCTATCAACAAGAAACTTGTTGTCTCGTTGGAATTGCAACTATATACTAATAAGATGCCTTAAAGCATGTTAAACTTAGCTGCTAAAATAAAAAGAATTATAAGTGTATAAACGACATCTTTACAAAAAAAACTCTTTTAATGAACAGTTAGATATAGCCAAATCTTTATTATCATCCAATAGTCTATTACCAACCAAATCCTTTGAAAAGATTCGAGTTAAGCATGCCTCTTCAGCCAGGATCAAACTCTCATGAGACATATTTTTATTTCTTAATTATATTGGTTCGATGGTTTTAAGTTAATAAATACACTATATTTTGTCTTATGACACATAATGTGATGTGATAGATACACCTTTTTTTTTACGTAGTGAATGAAGAGCATTATCCTATATTATTGTTGATTTATTGGGTACATGTGAAGTATTTGAATGATGCGTATCAAGTATACAATAATTACATATTTATATTGTAGGATATTATTTATAAAGCCGTATCAACAAGCTCATTTGGGGTAATAGGTAGACGTGTTCAGACGGTTCAGACGGTTGGTAAGGGATCTTTGGTGATTCGAAATACCTATAAACTATTGTTACTACTTATAAAATAAAAGAAAAATACTTAGGTAAGACAGCATGAGACCACTTTTAATCCACCAACTTTACCACGAGCTTGTAGCTCAAGTGGTATCACTAACCCTTTATAAGGGTGTTGACAAGGGTTCGAACCCTAGACCTCTCAAGTTATTTGAGATTTATCTTCTACTTTGCAACCACTTGACCCATCCTATTAAAAATTAATCCACCAACTTAAATTGCCCCGGAAACTCCACCCGTCAACCCATAAGAATTCTTCTATTTGCTCTGCATGACTCCGATCATTGGCAACGAAAAATCTCACCTTTACTCCCGCTCTCTCCCGACGATTGGTCGATTTGTTTATCAAATCTCACCAACTCTTTTGATTTTTAAGGTGAATCTTCATTCCATGAAAAAATAAGGGATTTTATAGTTTGGTATCGTGAAATATAGTTTGTAGATACATTGGAATTAAGCCACATTTGGGCTTTTTAACCCGTTTTCTTATAAATGTTTTATGTTGTGTTATGACGGATTTTTCTTCATGTTTAGTTTAAATTTTTGTCTAATTGACCTTCAAGTTGATTGTACATTTTGTGGTAGTTCAATTGAGATGTTTGAGAATGGGCAATTGAGTATTATATTGTATTTTGTTGGATTTACTGAAAACTAGAATGTAGTAATTATATTTAATAAATTATCTGGTTTTTATTTTAGTTTTTTGTCGACGGGTAACTTGGTTCTCTAAGAAAGTAGGCGGTCTAGTTTCAACATCAGTGGCAATGGCGACCAGGTCTGGTTCAAGAATCTTGGCGGCTCGATGGCTTGGTCTAGTAATTTACTCTTTTGATTGGTTTAAATTTAATGTGAGATGTGTTGAGACTTTCTAGAAGTAAGTCAGGCTTAATGTGTTCATGTATGGTTATGGCCTCTGAGGGTGGTGGGTTATTTTGGTGGTGTAAGTCCAGACTATTGGGTATGGTGATATTATGCGACCCATATCATGGTGACGAGTGAAGTGAGTTTTTAAGACCAACGACATGGTTTCTTCGGGCCTACTATGGTGATTTCAGGCATTTCATAGCTTGTGAAAGCACAGTAAAGACGACACTCTTGTTCCCTATCTCTCATTCCATATTTCTTTTCCTCTTGATGGTTTCTAGTTGCTTGTGTGTAAATTATGGTATGTTTGAGTTGAAATCGGTGTCTCTATGGCTTGATTTAGGGCAATTGAGGTTGGGTTTCAATGGATTTCTAATTTCGGACTAAGACAGCTCATGGCTTTCAGTGATGATTTTTGGTTTGAGATGGATGACGATTAAACGACCTGATCTATGGACTTCATGCTGTAAAATGGCCCAACACGGAGTTTCTAATTTTGGTTTGTGTTGATTTTATATGTTAAAATCTTAGGTATTTTAAAAGAAGATTTTCAATATACTTTTTATATGAATTTACTATGCTTACAGATAAATTATGAGTGAAGATAGAGTGACTTGAGAGAGGGCGAAAATGTCGAAGCGAGGGCGCGGAGGATCCGTGGGTAACAAGTTCAGGATGATGCTATGTCTGCCAGTGGCGGTGATGGTGAACTGCCCCGACAACATTGACGCGAAGAATCTGTACATCATCTCCGTGAATACGATCAAGGGACACCTCAACAAGCTCCTATCTTCCTGCGTCAGCAATATGGTTATGACCACCGTGAATAAGGGGAAGGCCGATCTCCGTCAAAACGTCATGCAGATGTCATTGTCCGACAACGTAAGTCGTGGCGCCAAAAGGATGGCGTCTTCATGTACTCTGAAGATAATATTGGTGTCATTGTGAATCCTAAGGGTGAAATGGAAGGGTCTTCTATCACCCACCCTATTGGAATGAAGTGTGCCGATCTTTCACCCAGGATTGCTAGTGCTTGCCAATGTCGTTGTTTAGAAGTTGAAATGCGTTTGTTTCACTTTTTTCTCTTGTTATAATTTTAACAAATTTGGAGATCAAGATTTTTGTTTGGATGCTTAAATGATCTATTTAGTCATCATATATATGGAGGCATTAATCTTATTTCATCTGTTTCACTATTCTTATAAAAAGAATAGATAAAAAGTATTATAAATTGTCTTAAAAGTATTATAATTACATTTAAAAGGATCACAAAATTTGAATCAGTAGTTTTTAGAGTGTATGAAAAAATAGCTGAAGTATAGAATATTTTAAATATCTGATTTCTAGTTTCAATAAAAGTGTCACAATATCGGATTAAAGTATCACAAGTTTTAGTAAACGTATCACAAAACAATGATTGTGTCTTTTTGGTAATTTTGTAATTTTTACTATTTTTGGTAAAATTATCACAATATCGGCCTAAAATATTATAATTTGAACTAAAAGTATCACAAATTCTAAATCAAATGCATCAAAATTTGGGGAAGACTCTTGTTAGGCCGGACTAACGGATCATCCGTTGGGCAAGATTTTATACCGCTACATTATAGTACAAACCAATACATTACAGTAAAAAGTCAATACATCATAATACTACTACAAAAACCAATACATCATAACACGAGTCAGATATTTATGAAAAACTAATACTTTTGAGTACAAAAACCAATACATCATAGTTCAAAAACCAATGCATTAGAGTATCGGGTCAGATGGCCTAACGGGTCATGACCCGTCAATCTGGCCTAACGCAAGTCTTTGCCTTACAATTTCATATAAAATGTTCAAACAGAAATTAAATCTATCTGATACTGTAATTATATTTTATAATATTTTAATAAGTTTTCTATGATACTAAAAGTATCACATAGTCAAAGTATCACAATTCACAATCTTATAATATTTTGTTTCTATGTAGCACATAATATTGGTAAAGTATTACAAAATATAGTTAAAGTATTATAAGTTAATATGTGATTTCTATTTTTCCATCTTTATGTTTTTAACTCAACGTGTTTTAGTATCACAAATAATTGTTAAAGTATCACAAAGTATTGTTAAGTATCAAAAAACATTGTTAAAGTATCATTATTTTTTTATATCTACTTTTAAATTAAAGCATAGTTAACTAACATTTTATATATATTTAAGTATCACTAAGTATTGTTAAAGTATCACAAGTTTTTTTATACTGATTTTAAATTAAAGTATAGTTAAGTAATAATTTGAACTCAAGATGTTTAAGTATCACAAAATATTGTTAAATTAATACAAGTCATAGTTAAAGTATCACAAATAGTCTCTTAAATCAAGCACTTCCATATTTTATTTGCAAACATTATAAACTTCTGATTATCATCTATTTCCATATTCTTTGCAATAAAATTACTTATTCTCTGATATTTGTTTTCTAGCTTTACATCTAATAATCATTATTGTTGTTCATGTTGTTGTTGTTGTTGTTGTTGTTGTTGTTGTATATTATTATTATAGTTATTATGAAAATATATAGATTGTAGTAAGAGTATCACAAATTCAAGTAAATGTATCACAAGATATAGTTAAAGTACACATGATTAGATTTTTTTTTCAAAATTTCTTTTATTATATGTAGTTAAAATATCACAAAAACTAGTTAACATATCACAACATATAGATAAAGTGTCACAGAATATAGTTCAAGTATTACATGTTTTTTTTATATCTAATTTCTACTCTTTTTTCTTTTGTTTTTTAATGAAATGCAAAATTATTATTAAAAAGAAGAAAAACGCTTATACAAACACTCATCACGACGTCCGTCCCTGACTAAAGGCATTTATTTGGGCCTCGTTGAAACCTCTCGAGGTAAACCACCCTTGTGGGAGAAACCCTCGTAGAGGAAAGAGTACCCTCCCCACGCCAGTAGTGGAAGGAACAGAATAGAGTGATAAGAAACGCTAAGAGCCACAAGCCGGCTAAGTGTACAGATAAGTTACAATAACAAGGTCGTGATCTAAAAAGCAACAATACCAAGGTTCTCACCTGTATTGAGATTAAACTGTCATCCGAGGGGCTGATGTCAAGATCGTGGTGGACGGTACACCGTTTTACCCAATATATCATCATTCACCAGCTTTAGGAGGAATGCCGGAGGTGACGTGAACCACTCGTAATGGGGAGAATCGGACTTGGAGAGCGCATCAGCAGCACGATTGCCTTCTCGATAAACATGCGAAACCATGAACTCGATTGAGGAAGTGATGTAAAGAATCTGATGCCAACGAGCTAGGAAGCGACAAGGGACATTCAGGATATGCTTCACGAAAAGCTCCACCACATAAGTCGATTCGGATTCCAGCTAAATCCGTCTCCAGTCTCTCCGATCAGCCTCCTCGACTGTAATAAAAGTGGCCTCCAACTCTGCCACAAAGGCAAAACCCTAGTCCAGCGATCTCGAGAAGCAGCCTTTTACAAAGACCCGACACGTGAGGAAAATTTCCGCTGTGACGCAATCTCCGGGACAGCCCAGAGCACTGCCATCCGTATTCACTTTAATCCAGCTAGGCGAGGGGGTCAACTACGTCACAGGGGTAAGGGTGGGCGGAGGCATATGCCTACCACGCATACCCAATTTGTGCAAACAAATCAAGTCGGAAACAGTGTTTGCCATCGTGCCGTGATCGAGGGCGGAAGACTCCAAAATGAACGAACGGCTGAGAATGACCGCCTCCGTGGTGGAGGGGCAAACTCCATTATGGACAAAATTACACCTGAGGTGCCAGATCATCCATATCGCCGATATGAAAGCCGCTTTACATAGGAAGAGTACTTGCGTACTAAAACAACAGGCAATAGCAAAAACACAAAGATGAGCAAAACCAAATGAGAGGGGGAGCTGGATGTCGAAAGAATCCTCGATCCAGCCCCAAATGTGACGCGCAAACCGGCACTCCGTGAGTATATGATCAACTATCTTGGAACTCTCAAAGCAAAAGTAACAAAAGGAAGGACCTATGAACCCCCGCCTGCGGATCACGTCGAAGACACTAAGCCGATTAAAGATTGCCTTCCAAAAGGTGATAGAGCGCCGAGGCGGAATGTGAGAAGACCAAATCCATCTTCCCCACCAAACCTTAGGGAACTTCTGACAGAGGTGGTTGTACGCAAACTTAGTCGAGATTTCACCCGAAGGAGAGATACACCAGATGCGTTTATCTGATTTCTACTCTTATTTTACGATATGTTATTAAAGTATTACAAAAAGTTGTTACAGTATTACAAATCATATTTAAAATATCACATATTTTTTATATCTAATATCTAGTTTTTCATCTATATCTTATTTTTAACAATAAGTTGTTAAAGTATCAGAAAATAAAAGTCCCACAATTTGAACTAAAAGTATCACAAAATTCTATCATATATCACTTAAAAATATTATAGGTATGTATTATTATAAATACAATTAAAAGTATCATAGTTGTAGATAAATAACCACTTTAATGTATCATAGTTGAGTATAAAAGTATTACAAATGACATTAAATGTATTATAATTAAATGCAAAAACTCTCAATTAAATGTATGTTTCTCACATGTTTTGACTATCAAAGGCATGATTATTAAAAAAACAACTCGCTCAAGAAGCTTTTCTTTGAACTGATCACCATGAATATGACCCACAGCGAGTCCCTTACGTCCAAAACTTGCAAATGCACATCATCTGATCAACACGAATGTATTAGACTTGAATCAGGTCATATAGAATGTGAGATCCTCTCAATTTCTTCACCTCTTATTTTCTTCCCTTCCCATCTCTCACTATCCAAATTCTCTTCCTCTCCTGTATGAAAAACACTCACATCCCAACTCCAATATTCATCTAATATCAGAAGCAACTATTTAAAAAAAAAAAAAAAAACAGTAGTAACAAACAATAATGGTCTCCACCTCAATAGTATCCATGGTGATGTCGCTGGTTCAAGCCAGCCAAAAGATGCAACAAAATGTCGATGATTTTCTCAAGCTTACCCCTGCAGCCATCCAAAGCAGCTGGAGTGTTGACGAAGCTCGTCGGGAAGATTTAAGTCAATGCTTCCTTGAAGGAGAAGGCAGTCATTGGATTGATCGTCGTTGCATTGACTGATTCCATGTTTGTACCTGACATGGCGTAGGCGGCCAACAACCTCTCTCCATCTCTGAAGAACTTCCTGCTCAGCATAGTGACTGAAGGCATCGTGCTCACTACCATCGTTGGTGCAGTGATCGGCGTGTCGGACTTTAACCTTGTCAAGTGAAGTTGAGAAGTTTCTATTACTGTTATTTTGATCTATTTTCTATATACGTGTATCTATCTATCAAATATGGGTCAATGTATTACTTTTGCTGATTAAAGAATATGTATCAGAATTGAAACCCAGCGTAAAGTAACTCCAATGCTTCATTATGTGACATACAATTTGTTCAAGGCATCTTGATCCAAAAATGCTGAAAACATCACATATATTTTCAACAATCGGGTATAAGAAATGCAATCATTCCACGAATAACACTGTTAAAAATCTAAGTTTCTTTCATAAATTATCCGTCCTAATACTGAATAAATACCCATTTCAGAAACTTAATAACATTTCAGGTTGGATAAATAACTTAAAATATAAAAATTAAATTTAAGAAAAATAATTAAAAAGCAGAAAATGTTGGATAATGTGGGCTCAATATATAAATCGCAGCGAAAAATAAATATGTGGAGAATAATATATAAACACTCTTGTTTATTTCTCTTAAACACACAATTATTAATGAACTCTCTTGTACAAAACTCATACTTGGAAATCAAAAATTACATGGCTATTTATAGGATTAGACAACATAAAATGATCTGACACAACTAATCCCATAATTTGAAAAGACACAATATGAAAGGACACATGCATGAATGGACACCATATCAAAAGTCGCATCCATTTATCTAGCTTATACTCTTAACCTTCCAATATCCCTCTTTAATATTGATTCTCTCGCATTCCAAGTTTTTGCCTCAACTTTTCAAAAGTTTCGCGTTCGAGGGGCTTCATGAAAATATCCTCCACTTGGTCTTCGGATTTCACGAACTTAATTTGAACATCTTTCTTAGCAATGCATATTCTAATATAGTAAAACCTTGTGTCAATGTGCTTGCTACGATCATGAAAATTTGGATTTTTTGCTAGTGCAATCGCGGATTTGTTATCGACAAATACTTCCGTTGATTCAACGTCACCAAGGTGGAGTTCTTTAAGAAAACTCTTTAAACACACAGAATGACAAACACTTGACGTCACAGCAATATACTCAGCTTCACATGTCGAAAGAGTACCTATTGGCTGCTTCTTTGATGACCATGTGAATGCACATCCTCTAAAATAAAATACAAAACCACTCGTTCTCTTACGATCATCGGGATCTCTGGACCAATCGCTATCGCTATATCTAAACAATTTCATTTCTCCAGTTTCTGGATAAAACATATCAAAATTGATCGTACCTTTGACATACTGAAGTATTTGTTTAGCTACTTTGAAATGATACTTTATAGGAATCTCCATATAACGACTAATGAGACCAATTGCATATAGAATATTGGGCCTCGTGCAAGTCAAATATCGCAAACTTCCAACCAAGCTTTTAAACAAATACTTGCAAATTGCCCCATTTTAGTGTTTAACCCATTTGTCGTAGCCTCAAGAGCATTGAACTTAGAATCGGACAAAGCCAACATAACGAAAAATGATTGTATTTGTTGCATAATAACCAAGAGATTCAGATCGGAAGGTGGAGTAGGAGCATTCACGGGAATAGGCGGATGAGACGGACCCGCATGAGGATTAACACGCGCATTTTAATTGGCATAACTAAAATTCGGATGCATGCGGTTTCTAAGATGATAAGGAGAATTGTAATTTGGTGGACGAGCAAGAGATAACCTAGAAAAACCGGATGTTTGATACCCCTGAACCCCACACACATCCTCCGATTGAGGCATCGACATATAGAAAGATGGATTTAAAGGACAAGAAGTGGTATCATGACCAAATATTCCACATGACACACATGGAGGATCCAGGCTTGGGCTAGATAACTTAGCAATCTAAGCCTCCATAGCCGCTATTTTCTTTTCCAACTCAAGCTCCCTAGGGGAAGAAGCTTCACTCACTTATTTAGCACTAGAATACATCGCACGAGAAGATTTTTGTTGAGAGTTTTCGACTAAAGTGGTGAAAATCTTGTGAACCACTTGAGGAGGTCGATCCTTCATATTTTCCCCAGCTGACGTTTCCACTATATATTAGAAATGTGGGTACAACTTCTCATAGAAAGTTTGGTTAATAGATCCTTTGCCAAACAATGATGTGGAAAACTCGTGAAAAAATCTTGGAAAGGAGCCCAAATTGAGTGAAATGGCTCATTTTTCATTTGTTTAAATGAGGTAATCTTGATCCTCAACTCTGTCGTATTTTCATTAGAGTAATAATGATCCAAAAATATCGCCGAAAGCTCGTCCTATGTATGAATCGAGTTGGAAGAAATGCTCATGAACCATGATAATGCTTTATCTTGAAGAGCATACGAAAATCATTGGAGTTGAAGATGCTCTAAACTCATTATGTTCGGACTATGAAAACTCGAGACTTACCACAAGAAGGAATTGGAGAGGATCCTCTTTAGCAAATCCATGAAATATCGTAAGCCGAGCAAAATTGAGCAATCGTATATTAGTAGCCATAACCTCGGGAGGAAGGGATACGCAAGATGAAATAGTCGCCCCCACAAAGGCTTTGCTAACCTCTCTCATAGCGAAGACAGGAGGAGCATTTTGGGTATTGGGACCCACACTCCAGACAATGCATACGGATCGGGAGTGGCCTCTTGAACATTATTGTCGGCACCTCCGTAACCCGGACCTCCACCATTACAACTAAAATTTCCATTCGGAGAATGATTGAAATTATAAGCATGAGGAACTCCACATGGGACGGGATTCGGATTTTATCCACCAACAATCCCATTCGGACTAACAGGGCCTCTATTATACATATTTAGAAATTGATTAGGGACACCATAACCTCTATACGGACCATTCGTGCCCATAAAGCTGCTATACCCAACATGGTTTGCACCATGCCCTCCCATGTTGGGTTGACTATTGACGTTTCCACCATTGGCAACATGGTTTGCACCATGCCCTCCCATGTTAGGAATGTAACCCCCATTGCTATAAGTATTGGAAATGAAATCATTATAAGAGTTAGGAACGGGTGCGGTACCTTGGTGTGGGCCCATGATGTGTCCATGAGTGGTAAAACCACTCCCTTGATTTCCTAAAGCATGGTCATGAGGGCCCGTTGGATTAAAACATGAAGGCATGGGCTTGTCAATAGGTGTAAATTGCTAGACAAGAACAACGGGTTCGGGATTAATAGAGCTTTGAGGATCATGGGCTCGTAGCGATTTCCCGTTGGGATTAAGAAACGGGTCAGTATTGGGAAGATTATTCGCCATGTCTTGATTAGTAGCAAGGGGACGTCTTAAATACCTTAATTGCTTGGGATTCAAAATGTAAGGAGCCAAATCATTCCCCAAGAGTTCTACATCCTTGCATACACTCAAGAAAAATGTCATACAAAAGAACACTAAAAACCCAAAGAAGCTACAAGCAAATTGAAAACCTTAACCAAGCCGAGTCGCAACGGTGCTATTTTGAAGTGTTGTTTTTAGTGGTGTAGTATATAGGTTCATATGGATAGGTATTATCGAAATTCAAGTGCAGGTACGAATCAATGGGTTTTTAGCTTACGGATCTAAAAGAAAAACGTAAAGTAAAGCAAGTATTTTGAATGCCTCATGCATTTGCCATATTTAAATTGCAAGTAATCATCGAAATAAGCAATAAAAAGCAAAGAAACAATAAAGTACAATCAAAGAAACCTAAGGTACAACTATGCATGCATGATCATGAAGTCTAAATAATGAAAATCTACAAAAATCTAAAGCACCATTGGAAAGAGTAATGAAATATGACGTGAAGGTTAAAATCTTTATGAAAAATAACTAGAAACAAGGAGTAGATCTAGGAATCAAAATTAAACCATGCATGAAAATAAAAATCAAAATAAAGCATAAGAAATACTTGAAATAAAAACGATCAAGGACCCGATCTATGATCAAGGTGTGTCACTCACCCAGATTCTATAAACCAAATCACAAATCTAACAACAAATCTAAGATCTAAGACAAAATGCATAAATTGAAGAACAAGCATGAAATTGAAGAACAAGGAAGAAATTAATAAAAGCTTACTTGAATTAAGAAAAGGAAGCACAAAATTGATGAAATTAAAATCCAAATTAAATCCAAGTGATGGCTTGAATTCTTCTTGATCTTACAAACCCAAGGAAAAGCTTGAAAATAAAATCTAAAAGCTAGAGAGGATTTTAGCTCGCAAATTCATGCGTGAGTTGGGAGAATGAGAGATTTGAGAGCTATTGTGAGATACCCTCCTTGAATTCATCTTACAACTATTTATACTAGGTTTTATTAAGGTTAAATGGGTCAAATAAACCTTAAAAGCTTGGATTTCCCATGTTTGACCAAGGTTGACCCAAAATGGTGCGCATTGGCAAGGTTTGGCTCGGCCTAGGGCGTGGGCGCGTGCAGGTGCTGGGCATTGGCGTGCGCTGGCACTAGCGAGTGGCAGGCATGGACGCTATCAGAAGCTTGGGGGCGGGTGTGGCGAGGATTGTTTGGCGCTGGCTTGCTAGCGCTGAGCGCAAGGCTGGCGGGGCATGGGAGAGCGCTGCACACTGCATGGGCTGGCGCTAGTTGGCGAGGCATGCGGGCAGGCGCTGCTGCGCACGGGCGCAGGCATTGGTC
>BMAC01000390.1:12968-26127 GCA_014905375.1 Phtheirospermum japonicum | reverse complement strand
AGCGCTGAGCGCAAGGCTGGCGGGGCATGGGAGAGCGCTGCACACTGCATGGGCTGGCGCTAGTTGGCGAGGCATGCGGGCAGGCGCTGCTGCGCACGGGCGCAGGCATTGGTCGGCAGGCGCTGCAGGCTGGCGTGTCTTGGCGAGGCGAGGTGCGGGCTGGCGGCGTGTGAGGGCACAGGCTGGTGCTGCCTGGAGAGTGTGTGCAGGCGCAGGCACGCACGCAGGCGTACGCAGGCGCGCGCGGGCAGGCCTTAGCTTGCGTCTAAGCGTGCGTTAAGGTTCCTGGGTGAGGGTTGACACGTCCAGGCACATCTTAGCAACCATTCCAGAAAGTTTTGGAGTTTTAGAGTTAGCTCGTGGAGCGGACTTTGACGCATCCTAGCACGTCTTGGCATGCCCAGACTCGCTTTGTCTCGAGCTAAGTTTAGGCCAAGGGCCAATTTCACCTTCTTTTTTTGCTTTATTGTCAGAATCTAGCAAAAGTCATACCCATCTGGAACCCATTTAACAAAATCAAGTATAAAATCAAAAAGAAACTCGAAAAACAATAAAAAAAGAAAACAACCTAATACCTAATGAAACTTGACTCAATTCCACTATAAATGACCCTAAACTCTAATTAAAAACACGAGAAAAACACCACAATTACATGCAAAACACAAAGTGAAAGATAAGTTTTTCTATCCTCCTTTTGAAATTGGACATATCATAATTATGGGTTATTTGTGGCATGATATGATGAGGCGACCAGGTCGTGTGTCAACCAAACATAACAAGATCACCAATATTTAAAAGATTGGCCTGCCTTTAGCTCGCCTCAAAGATAAGTTCGGGGAAGATTAATTGGTCCTAAAAGATTAATTCAATGGGCGCGAATAAGGGTTGCGATGCTCACATCTTACTTATCGATTATCTTATGATCGTATACTAAAGGATTATGTGCAGGTCTATTGGCACAAGTAAGGGTTTTCAATGCTCGCATCTTACTTATCGATTTTATGATCGTTATTCTGCCAAGGATGATCAGAAGAATGTCATTGGCACCCCGAAAGAAAGTTATTTACATGAAAGGTAATCTTACAATTTTTCGATCACACTCCAAAATGGGATGTTCACTCTTACTAACCAGAACTTTGACGAACGTAGCTTGGAGCACAACCTCCCCAGTAGTCCCTTTGCTTCTCCCAAGGCTGCGGGAGACTATGTCACCGCCTTTTCTAATGGCATCTCCGAGGTGGAGAAGGGCATTTCTGTCCTATCCACTAACCATAATATGTTCATGGGCCCCACTTTGTTTCCGGCTAATTCTTCACTGGACATGTCCCCTTTCAAATCTTGCTACTTTCAAGTGCCTAGGTAATCTTTGCTTAATTATGTCTAAACATTATTGGTTTAAATTGGAAAGCATTATTAACTAGAATCCTAACTAATTTTTTCATGTGACCATTGGAATATAGGTATAGAATCTTGTCTGCCTATCTAACCACCTTCGCCAAGGTAAAATGGGACAATCAGTTTATTTATTGGACTTCTTAACATTTTTGCTCATTTGTTCTTCTCCTTAAGTTATGGAGAATATTAATCTATCGCAACTATATGTGAATCAGCTTAAAGATATTTTCGTAACCATACTCAATTGTTTTATTTACTTGCTTTCTGGCATGCCTATTTACTGTAATACATGACCTGGTTATAGTTTGAACTGTGCCTTTAATAGTCTTCTTTGCTGCATTCACAGCCAAAATCTACTGTGGGGACTCCTTCGTATATTGCTCCCGAGGTGTTACTTAGGAAAGAATATGATGGCAAGGTAAAACCACCAACCTCTTTCTTCTCAGACTTGCACTAGATTTGTAAGATATCTTTTATTTTTAATGAATTTGGGCTCATTTGGAGTAATTCTATTTAGAAATTTTATATCTATAATTAAACAAAATATAAGTAAAGTCTGTATTGCTTATTTGCAAATACTCAGAGTTTAGTGCCTGATTTTAGTTGTTTCTTGATTATCTCTGTTCATACCGTTTTTCAGATTTTTGAAGATGGCATTAATGAATCTTCAAAAGGTAGCACTTTGATGTCGCCCTCACTTTGATGTCGCCTTGGGCTTAGGACAGTAACTATTTAGTTTTCCCAATCAATGGAGTTCTTAAGTATCATCGTCTGGGAAAGAAATGATTCAAATTTTCCTTTTCAGAATTATGGATATTGCTTTCATATTTTGGAGATTATGTGTGTATTTGGTGATTAATATTTGGATATTTTGGATATCACGTGTGCTTTAGATATCATTTTTTGGTATTTCGGGTATGATGTGATTTAGATATTGACGTTTGTTATTTTGAATATTGGCGTTTGGAATTTAATATATAGTTTCAGTTATCTTTTAATTCTCGGTTATTATTGTTAGTTTTTTGGTGTAATTACAGGAAAATTTAAGAATTAAAAAATAAAAAAATACATTGAAAATAATACCAACGGACTATTCCGTTGGTAAAATATTAGTTGTGGCTGTTGGTAAACTATAATTATCAATGGAAAACCGCTGTTGCTATTTTACCAAAAGATTAATTCCGTTGGTGAATTTCTAATTACCAACAGACTGCTTCAGTTGGTATTTACCAACGAAAATATCCCATTGGTAAATAGCGACAAATGAGTCTGTTGCTAAATCTAGCAACAGAAAATTTCCGTTGGCAATCTGTTGCTAAATCTAGCGAAGTATTCTGTTGTTAAATTTTACCATCAAGCTGTTTACCAACAGATTTTTTCTGTTGGTAATCTGTTGGTAAACTCAGTTTCCAACAGAAATAATTAATTACCAACAGATTCTTTTGTTGGTATTTTCCAATTTTCTTGTAGTGAGTCCACAACATCGAGAGTCGGGGCCAATATGGCCCTCTCCTTCAGGAACATCGGGTCATCAATAGAGTCCCTAAACATCGGATATGTATCCTCAACAATAGCCGCAATGGGTTCGCCCAAATATCGGAGGAGGATATCATCTGGAATTTCTATTGTAACACAACCGTTATTCGGAGAACTCCTCCAAATCAGCACGTTCTTATC
Organism: Phtheirospermum japonicum; assembly: GCA_014905375.1. Taxonomy (NCBI): domain Eukaryota; kingdom Viridiplantae; phylum Streptophyta; class Magnoliopsida; order Lamiales; family Orobanchaceae; genus Phtheirospermum; species Phtheirospermum japonicum. Next base: position 23,055 of record BMAC01000390.1, on the reverse strand, counting down.
CGTACCGAGACTCCGGAGCCTCATGTTCTGAGTCAGCCTCAACAAAGTCCAATGCTTCGACATGCTGGACGCATTGATAGCCGCATTGACTATGTCCTGCCGGCTACCCTTGGGAACAACAGGCAATATCTGGTGAAATTCTCCACCAAACACAACGGTCTTTCCACCAAATGGCCTATGCCTGTTGGCCGAATCTACATCCTTCATTATATCCTGCAAGCTCTTCAAAACAGCCTCGAAGCAATGCTTATGCATCATTAGAGCCTCGTCCCATATTATGAGTTTGCAACGAATCACCAATTCTGCAAGCGGGGTGCCTTTCTTAATATTACAATCCGACCCTTCGTGTGGATTCAGAGGGATACCGAACCGGGAGTGCGCATTCCTTCCACCAGGAAAAATCAGAGAAGCTATGCCGCTCGATGCCAAATTCAGCACGATATGACCCTCAGACCTCAACCTAACGGACAGAGTTCTCCACAGGTACATTTTTCCCGTACCTCCATAATCATACACGAAAAAAGTAGCACCACCATAGGACTCGACCCCACTCATTATCTTGGAGTACACACTCTTTTGCTCACTCGTCATTTTCGAGAGAAGTTCGGCATGCTCAGAGAACAATGTCTTACGATCATAGTTCAACTCATCCTGGATCAACCTACTGTGACCAATACCGCCACCACCGGTCTCTAGAAACGGCATGGAACCATAATCGCGCAGGCTCTTCCCTTGACGTCTCAGTAATTTCTCAATCTCTACCAAAGCTAAATCCTTTACTTGAGACTCGCTCAAATTCAATCCTGCCAAGTAACAATACACGTTTAGGTCATAGCACACTCAAACACAATAACCATGACTAATAGAGTACATTCAATAAATCATAATCACACGATTCATTACGCACCAGCACGTGCACATACCTGGATTTTTAAAAATCAGATGTTGCATATAGAGCACATCCTTCGACAGAAACTGCCAACTCTTATCCCACACTTCCTCGGGCCTAGCAAGAGTATCAGTCGACAGTAGCGACACAAAAAGACACCTGAGAGGTTGAGCGGAGGCCCACTCACTTTCTTCGGCGATGTCATCAATGTACTCCTTATCTTCTTCCAACAAACCACGTGCATAACATGACTCACTGTACGACGCATAATGAACACCATCGTGCTTCTTATAGTCTACATAGCAAGTAGCTCCGCGGACAACAGTAAGCAAGCACCTCAGGTAGTAATTATCTCCACAGCTAGGGGGAACGTAATACAACCTACCAACACACGGAACGCGTTACCTGGGCTTCCACTTCCTCGCATACTTGTCCCATAAAAACTCGGAGGGAGCCTCTACATAAGTCAGAAGTCTTGCCTGAGCATATTTCTTATTCACTTTCATCCATTCAAAGAACATGCTTTCCTTCACTGTTTTTTTATTCTGGACATCCTCTATATCCTCGTCCTCTTCATAAACAATGCTCTGTTTGTTCTCTAGATGGAAGCTGAGACGCGTGATCGGAGGGTACTTATACTGCAGTTCGAAACCCAACAACCTCCATGCCACCTCACATGAAGAAACATACTTGCAGTCGTAGTACATGTTCACTTCGTCAACGGGTTCTCAAATTCACCATAGTCAGTGCTCTGATAGAAAGCAGCGGTCACACGATCGTGTCCCTTGTTGACATACTTGAACAGATACTTGATAAACCTTGATTGGTTGCACCATTCACATTGATGTGCGCACCGTATTTCATCAACAGTCGACGATTGTGAGGGACAACATATCTATTGTCCAATGGGACACCACCCTTTTCCAACGTTCTCCCATTATCCCTACGTCTGTAACACGGATAACCCTCATCATCAATCAAGGTAGCCTCCACGTACTGTTTCGGTAAATGCTTCGTGCACCGGCCCTCAACCATGCACAGGGATTTTTTCTTTACAACACTGCAGGGTCCGTGCATCATGTGTTTTCTCACGGCTTCATAGTACGTGGGGTCGATTGCCTCATCGGGTATTTCGGCCAAAATTGTCCTATCTATATTCAAAGGAGTCGGATACTTGGCCTCTTTCACCAGGAACAACAATATGTGAGCATGCGACAACCCACGCTTCTGAGACTCTATCGTGTATACAACTGCACGCATTTTAAAGAAAAATAAATATATATTATAATCGACGGTTTAAACAGAAACACAGGCATGTATTAATGAACAATATGTACAACCGACACATGGTAATGGACAAAGGTAGTCTTCTACTCACCTACAACGGCCTGCCCAAATATTTGATTTTGGCAAAGTCTTCTATCAGATCATCCAACTTCGCTTTAAAAATTCTACAGACGATGTCCGGCCTATCCTCGGTTCTAAGATTACGTGCATCTAAGAAACGAACAATCTCAGGCCAACTTGGGTTGCACGGGAACGTTATGAAAAAATATGGATAATCGAATTTGCGGCATATGGCCATGGCATCTTGATAGTATTATATCATGAAGCGGGCTCCACAGGTAAAGTTAGATGGCAATATAATACGCTTGCCCCGAGCAGACGGATCAACATCACCGCGCATGACAGCATCAGCCAAACCCCTGTACATCTCACACCGAAGTTTCTTTTGATTAAATCGAATATAATTTAATCTAGGCGTCTCAACCATGGTGTACGCATCACGACAAATTGCTGAAATAATCGTCTAGATGAAAGAATAGTAGAGGGCTCGTCCTCCTTTTCATGAAGCCTCAATGCAAAGTATTCACGGGCGCTGATATATTTCCATCTCTTCTCTGTTTTTTTCTTTCTCTCCGTAAACGGGATCTTCTCGGTGTAACCCTCCTCCCCATAAGGTAACAACAGAGGATACTGCAAGGCCAAATACGATCATTCAGCTTATTTATCCTGCGCAGGGAACCACTGTGAGATTAAACCACTATGTCCCTATCCCCCAGAGCTGCATCAAATTCACTGACAACCAACATGGCAACTTTGTTGAGTGGGCAGATTACGTGTACGTTCATCCCTGTTATTGGTCCTCTTGACATTAAGACACACCCAAACATCGGTATGACCACACTTCTGCATTTTATCTTTTGCCATTCTGAACATCTTCACAAGTTCATTATGTCGTCTAACATTTGCTTCAGCCCGTCAACAATCTCTTCACACAGGTTATTAGCCAATCCTACTTGACTACGTCACAACACAATCGGCACAAAAGACATTTCATTAAATAGAAGCCATGTTGTAAATAATGGCAAGACCTTCATAATTATAATATTATTGACGCAAAAAACCTTACTGAACTCATTCGGTGGAAAACTTCATGTTCCGTATCATACACGTAAAGTTGTGACTTATGGGTTCCACCATTCTCCGGCAATAGACCACCAATTAGGTGGTATTTATGACCGTGTATTCTGAAAATAGGAAGACCACCTCCTTTGTTTACATCGCTGTGAATTAATGATAGCTCGCATTGATAGCTCGCATCTCCAATATCCTAGTACTCTATGAATTAATTAAATATATCATACTGGAAGACTGATGTTAACAACGATGGTAATATTCATGGGAGTGATATCAAAAGCATAATAAAACAAACATGTACCCGATGGCAATGTGTTGTTGCTGATCGGTTCGTCCGTGAGATTAATTACATTGCTTGGGCTACCGTCCCTCTACCGATATTCTTCGTACGCGCCTACGATCGTCTATTAATTGAAGCTGCAGTTCAAAATAGAAAAAGCTCTCGGTAATAAATAATTTTAATAAAATCTAATCAATAAATGATTTAAAAATTCATTAGATTACGACTGACCAGCACTCGTAGAGGTATTTTTCTTTCGGCCGCTGGACGATTTATCTATCTCCATAACTGCAACACCAGGAAGATTTAGAACGACGTTCTTCCTTCGTGTATAGGGTCTTCTCTTGAACGGGGCTGTAGACGAAACAATTCAAATCAATAAACCAATTTTAACTATGAAATTTATAAATAAATTCCAAAAGTACGTTTTATTTTTTTAGTCTTGAAAAATAACTGACCAGTGCTCAAATTAGACGATATCTGATTGACATGTGCCGGATTGTCAATATTTGGGACTAATTTTCTTCATTATTCTTCAATTTCAAGCTTATTCTTCAATTTATGCATTTTGCCTTAACTCTTAGATTTGTTGTTAGATTTGTGATTTGGTTTATGAAATCTATGTGAGTGACACACCTTGATCATAGATCAGGTCCTTGATCGTTTTTATTTCAAGTATTTCTTATGCTTTATTTTGTTTTTATTTTCATGCATGGTTTTATGTTGATACCTAGATCTACTCTTCATTTCTAGTTATTTTTCAAAAATTTTTTAACTTTCACGTCAACTTTTATTGCTCTTTCCATTGGTGCTTTCAGTTTTCGTTGATTTGCATTATTTAAATTTCATGATCATGCCTGCATAGTTGTACCTTAGGTTTTCATGCTTTTACTTTGTTGTTTCTTTGCTTTCTATTTGCTTATTTTTATTATTGCTTGCAATTTCGGTATGGCACACGCATGGGGTATCCGAAATACTTGCTTTTACTTCCCTTTACTTGCTTTACTTCCTTTACTTTCGTTTTCTTTATATTTTTCCTTTAGTTTCTCTTAAGCTAAAAACACATTGATTCGTGGAGCAAAATTCCATTATTATTATTATTATTATTATTATTATTATTAGTTTTTTAGGCTTAGGGGTACTTTTGATCATTTAAGTTATAATTTTGATTAAACATGATATGTTTGATTAAATGAGATAACATATTTTTCATTAGAGTATTTGACAATTAATGATAATGAGAGTGTAGTAACTGAGAATTTCTCATTTATTTAATGAAGTTTGATAGTTACAAAATTCATACTCCTTCCGTCCCATAAAGATAGTCCAGTATTCTATTTTCGTCCGTCCCACAAAAATAGTCCAGTTACTATATTTTCATATCATTAAATTTTCATTTCCAAACATAACCTTAATTAATATTCTTAAAATACCAGTATTCTACATGGTAAATTGAAAATTGATGATTACAATGTAAAATCTTACTATTCTAATAACAAATATATTAATTGCAACACTTATTTTTATAAGCATTAATTGACATTAATAAATTCAAGAAGTGTATAGTTGGAAAACACTAACTAAATTAATGAGTTAACTATATAAACTACTCATTTTTTAATATGTGTGAAATCAACCGCGAGACTATCATTTTGGGATGGAGTGAGTATTACATTATAGCAGTAAAATAATGGGTAAAATAATATTAAAAATAAATAATAAATAATATATTTGAGCATTTTAAAAAATAATAGTAAACTATATATTATAATAATAATAATAATAATAATAATAATTAATATTATTATTATTATTATAATAACTCAAGGAGGAAGTCCGTACTATACTAATCGAGGAATCTCAAACAATTGAATCAGGTACGCTTCCGCTTTTCATCTTTAATTCTTGGAAATCAAAATCACTTAGTGTTCACACGTTAATCAATTGGGTGCTAATTTTAGAAAATTAAGAGATACAATGTGAAAAATAAAGACAAGAGAGGAGATGTTCTTTTCAAAAAAGAAATTACATAAGGATATATAAATCAAATGATGTTGAAGGAAAAACACAATTAGTGTGCCTTCGTCAATAAATAACTGATGAAGGATAATTTGGGTATTTGTTATCTTTATGTATTATGAAAACATGTAATTGATACCCTATATAAAGGGAGTCTTTGATGAATAAGAGAACCCTAATTTCTACCGTCTCCATCGTCTCTCCTTTGTGTCTTCTTCTATTATACTTTTCCTTTTACACGTTATCAGCACGAAACTCTAACCTATTCAGAGTGATCGAGAATAAACTTTCATAACCAAAGCAACAATTATACAATTTTCATAGGTCAAAAACCTAACTGCGTTGTATGTTGCAAAAATTAGATTCTTGAGTTTCAAACGTTGGATCGACCTCAAAAGTTTACAAGACCTTTCAGACCTTTTGAATTACATTCTGAACGGTGGAGATTGGATTCGAAGATATGAGACAATTTATATAAATTTTCTAACAAAGTTGATTCTGCTTTCGCAACTTTCTGTGCAGAGTTTTTCAAAATAAGATTTCTCAAAATAGAACGGCTGGATCAAGCCATATTTTGGATATGTTATTTCAAACATATACAGGTTACATATGAATGGTGGAGATTAGAATATGAAGTCTGAAATGTCCGATAATGAATCTCGAACAGAGCTGATCTTGTTTCTCGGAACTGTCTGCCCAGCTTATTTTAAAAATTCAATTATGCACAATCTAACCGTTGGATGAAGGTGGGTTTTGGATATGTTATTCAAAATACGTATATATTAAATATGTACGGTGGAGATCGGATTTGAAGTTTTGCATAATCCGAAACCTAAAAACCAAATTTAGAAAAGAATCATGACTTTCCTCCAAGGTAACTCGAATTATCCTATTATTTATTAAATGCAACTAATAAATATTTGGAAATATGTATATATGGCATGGTATGTATTATTGTGCATGTGTGTGTGTGTGTGTCTATATATATATATATATGTTACCTATGATTATATGCATGTGATGTTATATGCAATATTGACAAACATGAAATTTTGTAATACTTTAATAATATTCATAGAGTGCATAATATATTAGTATGCATGATCTTATATGATTTCTAATTTAGAAATCATAAATAAAGTTATCTACATGATTAGGTGAGAGATTGATCATGATTTTGCCAATATTTTTAGTTCATAATGAATTTCAATGAATTGATTAATTTCATATATGTTGATCATGAATTTCGATGAATTGATAGATTCATGTTTGTTGATCATTTCGATGAGTTGGATATATTCATGTATGTTGTAATTCTATTCAAGCTAATTTATAAGCAACTTTCAATATGTATCATTGATTGTACATTTGAATATTTTCATGATAATGAAAGTTCATGAACGATAAAGAATTGCGTAAATAAGTCTTGTGATAAAGTATATTCACATGATATAAAAAAAAAAGGATTATGATATACTTCAAATTCATTATCTAAAGAAATTGATTAAACTAACTCAATCTAAATACAAATTAATATACTCAAAAGAAATTGAGTGTTACCATCATTGGTTTGATGTGGAAACTAGAAGAACTACAGTTCCACAATAATATCACCCATCAACCCCTAATTGACAAAGGATCGTCAAACTTAGTCAAAGTCAATTCTCTTATGAACTTGAGAATTCATATTGACCCCAAATCTTATATTGGAAGTATATGTAGTTTTCAAAATCTCAATAAACTTTGGGATGTACTCTAAATGAATATTTTGAGAATTTTATGAAACACTATTTCCAAGCCTAATAATTTAGTGAAAAGAAATTTATTTGCTTGCTAAAAAGGGTCAATGACTTTGATATATTGCGACTAAAAACATGTCTTACCATATGTGAAAAAGAATTTTATTTTAAATGACAATAATAAAATGAGAGATACGATCTCACTCTATTTTTTTCCCACTTGAGCAAACATACAGATGCACTTGTATAATATGAATTATAATAATAAGTCATTGAGAGACATTACATTATTTTCATAATACCAATGTTAGACCTCCGGATAAAGAAATTTCTTGAGGCTAACTAGGATCGATATGAAAAGTGGAAGTAACCTCAAAGTAAAGGGGAAGAGACATGTTGATCTCTACCTATGTGGGAAGAATGAACCACAAGGTAAGATATGTAAGAGTTCATCATATTTATTGGTCATGGAACCTTGCTTCGTCAATGGATATCCTCTGTTTTGATTGAAGAATGTATGATCAATCATTTATTATAGACTATTGTGTTTGGTCTTAAAGTTTATTTTGAGTTAGATTTATGTGATGTGGCCTGATTTAATTATTTTTGGCTTATTGGTAAAATTTGGATTTCATTCTAAAACATTAAATGTAATTGAGTTTATTTACCACACATTCACATACAAAATTCATGATCAAATTATTAGATATAATGTAACACATCTAGTAAATAATATAATATATTATAATGAGAAGTATTTCATTCAAATATCTCTGAAGAATGTGAGAATTTGTCGATTAATAGACAATTACTCTCTTAATTGATATTTATATGTGACAAGTCTTTATGCCCTGTGGCACATTGATTAAAGTCATAAAAGCTCAATATGGACCAAGAGCGAAATGAACCTTGTTAAGTTTGATGATATTCATGTTGATGATTATCATTAAGAAGTACATTATGAGGATGGAATTATACTTTTAATTTATGTAGAAGAAAGCACGTTTTAGAGTCAATCTAGTTTTACTTTACTGTTTTTTGATTATTGAATCATAAGATATGATCAACGAAGAACTGTTGGACATTGACTCATTCAAGTTTTGATACGACTGACATGGATTATTTGGTTGTCATGATATGATGGTCCATATTATAAGAAATTAACATGGACATCTTTTATTCTGAGTGAAACACAAAATGAGATAGAAACTTGATGCAAAGTATAGTAATGATGTTCTATTACCGCTAGTGCATTCTAAAGTACTCGGAGCACTACATACATTCATATCTCAAAGATACATCACTCATTTTTTCAAAACTTGTTCATTAGCAAAATTGTGTGATTGGGACCTGCATTTGCTAAAGATACAAAGTATCATATTTCATTCTTATAATTGATAATTGGTGATACATGTGGACATGACCATTCAAAATGCAGATCATTCAAGTATTTTATAGTTTTGGTCGATGCTTCAGCACGTATTGTCCATAAAAATCTTGCATTTGCAAAACTTCTAGCACATTTAATATGATTGAGGACTCACCACCCTTATAAAGCACCTATAGTCATAATGCTAGAGAGTTTACATCCAAAGTACTTGATGTCTATTGCATTTTAATAAAGATCGATATACTGGATCTTGTACCCTAATATGTGTTGGGATTCGGTGGTACCGTCGCGCAGCGGAAAACAAAAATTTTTTAAAAATTAAATTAATAGAATCGAATTCAATTGACGACGGTCCATTTTAATTTCAATTAATTCAAACAATGTTTTAATTGCTTTATAAATAGAATTTCGATTTTCGTAAAATCAAATAAGCATGATTAGTTTCTATATTTTCTTTTTAATATATTAATCATATATATAACAATTATATATATATTAACATATTAATTAAATCTACAATTATATAAATATATATCACATACACCACACATATATATGTTAACCAAACTCAAAGAACAGCAAACACATTATACATATTAACATATATACTATGCATATGATATATATTACAACACATATATACATATATTAAACAATAAGCATGCATATAAACAACATATAAACTACACACAGCATCATATATATTCACAGCCGCATATATATATATAACTTTACAAAACCATTTCACCTCACGCATATATATCACATATATATATAAGTATAGCCATCGTCACCTCAAATCGGCGTACGGAGGAGCAGGACGACTGGAGTCCGGCGAGGCAGCACCCGTGCGGCGTCGACAGGGAGGTGCGCTGGTGGCACGACGGCGCTCCACCTTGGCCGCCGCCGCTTGCCATCGGCCGCCCGTTATCGGTTTCTCGTTTCGTCGTTTTCAATTCTCGTCGGATCTAGTGCTCCGTCGTAGGGATGTCGGGTAATACGGTGTGTGACACCGATTCACCGGAGCCACGTCGCACTCTCCGATCGCCGTTCAAACGCCACGCAGATTCACTCGACGTCGCTCCATTCGAGCCCTGTGGCCTTGCCTGCCGTGTGGCGTACCTGGCCGCGTCGTCGCTGGAGCCCGCTCATCCCCGACCGGTCGCTGCCAATCCGTGAGCTCGCTGCCTCGCCGTGCCGCTGTGGACCCGTATCGGAGTGGCCGCAGCCCGCCTGTCTCCACCCGTTTTCTGCCACGCCGGAGTCGCGCCGGACAGCCTGCCGTCGGTCCACCAGCGCACCTCCCTGTCGACGCCGCACGGGTGCTGCCTCGCCGGACTCCAGTCGTC
>BMAC01000390.1:0-11832 GCA_014905375.1 Phtheirospermum japonicum | reverse complement strand
GCAATAGGCACATATACTGCCTAATCAAATATGCGTAGATATGAATTATCAGGTTTATATCCAGTTACCAACTGTACGCAAAATATTTGGTTAGCAGGGGTTCATAAACGAATAAGTAAGAGTTGCGTGCAATATTGCATAACCCTGTGCAAAGACAAATGAGTGCGCATAAATATTGTCTTAGTCACCATCTATATTCCTTTTGATGGTGTCTTCTTTGAGACCTTATTGTATATGCATATTGTTAGAATAGGTGGACCAACAAGCCAACTTGTGGCTGTGGTCTGACCATTTTCTTGTAATACAATCGGTTATTATTCGTAATAATATCTTTTATACATATTGGAATTCCATATCCTTTGTCCCATGCTAGTTGCATAGGTATGGTCCTGATGAAGTTACCTTTATTACGGTGATTGGCCCCCACAGCGCATTATATGGGTTTCTAAAGACGATTAAGTATTTATGTTGGATATGAATCTCCAACAATCATCCGCTATTTTAAACCTTTGACAGGCGATCTCTTTATCGCTAATTTAGCGAATTTGTCACTCTAATGAGATAGTCTTCCCATCGGTAGGGGGAGATAAGAAAACGTATTTTCTAATGGAACGACAGGAATAGTTTAATACTATGTCTCATTATGATCCCCGAATTTCACAATGTAACGTGAAAGAAAAGTAAAGCGAACAATTGATCTTCAAAGTATAGAAGACTCAATTTCTAAAGTGACGAGATCATATATATACCAACTGCAAATATGTCTGCCAGGTTAAAGACCCCATAAGGGGCACAATGTCACAAATTAAGACATTGCAACCATACTTAGTGGAGGTGTGGTTGATGTCGTGACTCCCAAAAGGAACAGGGGGAGGTCACTTGGTTTGATCAATATTCGCCCAAGGAATAAGAGGGCACGTATGGCACAAACTCGATTAATCATCAATGAAGATAATGACTCTCATGAGATTATCTCTGATTATACTTATGTCCATGAATCATTACTGGAGGACGCTCCGAAGTTTAATATGATTCCAGAGAATAAAGAAATCTCAATGTACAATAAGAGTTTATATAAGTTGATGGAAAGACTTTTCATACACATTGATGATATATACATTGTTGCTCAAAGAATCATAGATCACAATAGTATCAAACCACGCTATATTGAAATATCAATATAGAGCAAATTGACCTAAATGTAAAGAATCAATCTAGGTAGAACTAAATTCACTGACAATAAGGTAGGTATTTGGTTTGGTAGTGCTAACCTCACCAAGTGTAAAGCCTGTAAGACATAAACAAAGTTTTGTCAGAAAGCGTAACGAGAAAAATAAAGCCATGAGATGCAAATCTAAACTTGAAGCACAAAGTTTCTCAAAATGCCCTGGAATTGACTATGAGGATATGTACTCTCTCATAATAGATGTTCTAATTCCAAAGAATTGAGAATGCAACTTATACCTGTGGCTACATCATATCTCTATGGGGATCATGATTTAGAGATATACACGAAAGTGCTTGCTGACCTTTCATTGCTAAGGCAAGTGACTCTACGCCATGGAGTGCATTTGCAATTAAATTAAAATGCTCACTTTATGGATTGAAATAATCCAGACGGATGTGGTATAACCGTCTAAGTGACTACTTGATTGGGAAAAGATAATATATGCCCTTGCATATTTATAAGTTTTAAATTTGCGATTATAATTGTATATGTCGACGAAAGGAACATAACATCCACTCTTAATGAAATAAGAGATACCGCTGGTTATTTGAAATTCTTAATTTGAGATAATGCATCATGGGAAAACTCGGTCATGTTAAGGCTTTATACTAAAATCGAGTTTGTGGAATACTAAATTCTACAGTTTGCATATATCCAAAAGATGATCAGGCAATTAAATATGGATAAGTAAAATATGTTAGCACTCCTATGATTGGCCAAAGTGAAGATATAAGGAAATATCAATTTCGTCAATGGAATGACGAAGAACTGGTGGGAGCTGAAATTCCTTACCTACGTACAATATGAACATTATTATACCATTACTAATACACTTGACCAAATATTACTTTCTCAAAATTGTTATCTTGATTTAACTCAAGAAAGCGCAATGTCACTGGAATGGAATCAAAATGTAATTTGATACCTAAAAGAAACCATTGAAGCGAGTTTATTTTTCCCATTCATAAATATAATTGGGACTGCAGATGGTTTTGTAATCCCTATAGAAAATGTTGAGTTTACTTCCTACTGTGAAACACCAAATAATATCGTTAATGTTGGTTACTCATTTGATCCATGTAAAGAGATCATTATCATACATGTAGTAGTTTGTGAGTATCTACGATAAATGTTATGATCATTCATATATCTGATGATAGTGGCTTGAACTCTATCACTGAAGAAAATGTGATAATACGAGTAAATTGAGGAAGTGAAGACTTTCAAAGTTCTCTTGATAGATGTATATATCAGAGAGAGGTGTACACTTTAGGGGGAGTCTCAACATAAGTGTGTTGTACTCTTTTTCCTTAGACCAAGTTTTATTTTTTCCAGTGGGTTTTGTTACTTGGCAAGGTTTTAACGAGGCAACAATAAAACACCATTTCACCCTTTGACTTGGCACAAGGGGGAGTGTTGAAGGAAAAACACAATTAGTGTGCCTTCGTCAATAAGTAACTGATGAAGGATAGTTTGGGTATTTGTTATCTTTATGTATTATAGAAACATATAATTGATACCCTATATAAAGGGAGTCTTTGATGAATAAGAGAACCCTAATTTCTACCGTCTCCATCGTCTCTCCTTTATGTCTTCTTCTATTATTCTTTTCCTTTTACAAATGAAACGTATACTTTTTTTATTCTTTGCGGAAGATTTAGTAAAGTACGATGAAATTTCAACCACCTTGTTTTTAAATATTACAACTAGTCTAACTTTTCTTCTTACACTTCATTGTTGCAAAAGGTTGATAATGTAATTATAACATAGATTTTGAGAAATAAATTATTAATTTGATAAATATATATTTATTGATATAAACGATGTTATTCTCATTGTACAAATAATTTTCAATCATTTTTAGTTCTTTACTCTCGATAACTGACATAAAGTTAATTCATAAATTACACAAAAATTATAAAATGATATTTCTTAAACTTTTTGACAGTTAAAAACATAAAGTTATATAGAAGCACAAGTAATTCTAAAATAATATAAATGTCGTATTCCAAACTTGTGTTGTAACGGAAATGACTACGGTGCCGTAAAGGTACCATACCTCCCGCCCCCCCTGCATTTACATCCCTTGATCTACCATTATTCATAACTAACTTTTGATCTAATGGTTCTCATTAAGTGGCTAATGGTACATTCACGGCACCGTAGAAGTCCCCAGTAACATAATGGTGCCCTAACAAATATAAGTATTTAAAAAATTAAAATACTAGTTATTAGTGAAATTAAATCATAATATTAATATTTTACCAGTGTTTCGAACTAATACCATTATCATTTCAGGATATCGTACCAGTTGTCTATTATTGAAAATGAGACTAGCACGGGGAATTCCTTACCAAATGAAATTTATTAACATATTTAGATGATATTTGTTAATAATATCTAAGTAAAAATTAAAATTATATTGTAATTTCTCTAAATTATAAATTTTTCATCACTTATTTATATTATTTAAGACTCTAAAATTTTTTTATTAAACTTTCTACAAACAATCCACTATAAAACATATAAAAAAACTTAAAAAAACCATAAATTATAAAAATAAAAAAATAATGATAAATAAGTTCTTAATTATTTACTTGGAAAAATTTAAAAATAAAACAACATATAGAATAAAATTAAAAACTATAGAATATAATTTCAGATAAAGAGATATATAAATTTATAATTAAATTGAAAATACTTATTTTATAAATTTAAAATCATCAAAATATAAATATATTAAATAAAAATCAAACATTTAATAAAATTAGTGGAAAAGTATTAGAAACTTCCAAAGAATTATTTAAAATATAAAAAATAAAGAAAAGAAGAAGAAGAAGAAGAAGAAGAAGAAGAAGAAGAAGAAGTAGTAGTAGTTAAAAATTTTCATAAGTAAAATACAAAAACTTACATTTATTGTTTTATTTTGAAACTAACCACACTTTATTATATTATTGTCTAATTTTACAGTATTTTTAGCTTTGTTTTATAATATTATATAATATATTTGTTGTTTTTTATTTTTAAATATATTATTTTAAAATGCGTGATTAAATATTTATTCTTATTTATTTATTTAACTTATCTTATGTTTTTCTATAATATTTCTAAGATTATAGTTTTTCTGATTGATTAAATATTTATATAAACTTAAAAAATAGTTTATTATACAATTTTTTAGATTTCAAGTTTTGAAATTTATTTAGTATTATATTATAACATCTTATATTTTGTCTACAAAAGTTTTCATTTAATTTAGTGGCTCAACACTGTATTTCTTGGAATGATTTCTTTGTTTATTGGTAGTTTATTTATTTATATATTTTTATAATATTTCATGTTTTTTATTTTTCTAATTTATTAAATAATTACTTAGAATTTAACTACACTTTAATATTATATATTTATAAAATATAATATTATATAATGAGTACTAACTAAACACTTAAACAATATTTTTTAGAATTGTTAAAATAAATATTATTTAAATGGCCAAATGCAAGTTCAAATTACAAGTTCTAACTAACATTGCTAATCACTAATTAATTGAATAAATTCTTTAAGTTCTATTCTAATAGTTCAAGCTCTCAAAGTAAACTTTATAAAATATGAGATATTCAATAATATAAATGATAACATACTTTAGTTTAATACTTCAAAAGATTAAAAATATTATAATAAGGCTAGATATTGATGTAAGGATGTTAATCGAGGGTGTCTGGTCAGCCTACTTGTGTTGTTAGGCTATCGATTTGAGTCGTTCAAACTACATTTTTGGGTTATTGACGTAAACACCTAATATAAGAAATCTAATTCCAGATTTTTACCATAGTTAGAAAATTGAAAATATACCTAACCAAGGTGACGAGAATTCCTAAATTACGAGATATTCTAGCTTCCTAAATATTAGGCTTAATTTTCAGAATTATCATAAATAAGATTTTTAAACGCCAAATGCTGAATTGATTTCTGTGTATCCCGGACATAAACCGTAACGGAATAATAAATTCTGCACTATCTAGGATTGCACCTTAAAATTTTGAAGTTTGATGAACTTTCCAAAGCAGGATTTCTTGAACAGTTCACGCTGAGTACTTGTTAGCACTTGTCTAATCTCAGTTATAGTAGCTTCAGAGTTGAAGCTATCTACCTTGCCGCCAAAAAAAGGGATACCCGCTAAGAGTAAGTCTCAATCCTTTAACAAAAAATAGATGATCACACGTTATTCGATGTAAAAGCTAATATAATTATGCACAACACTACATTTAAAAAAATATAAAAATATGAAACTAGTCAAAATAATACATGGGTCACAGTTCAAAGAATCAGGCTGCATAGACACACATGATAAGACATGCATGTTATGAAATTGTTGTGACCCGTATATACGTTATTTATATTAGGACAAGATCTGGAATTTATTAAACAACTCATATACTCAATGTGTAAACTAGGTGTTCACATCTGCTGACTTGGTAATGATATGATAGACAAATCATAAACAAGTTGAAAAATGACTTGGATTTGTAAACAAATCGTACACCCATTGTGTAAAATACATAGTAAGGTTGCCTCAAAAATTATAATGGTATGGTCAGACAAGTCATAATCAGAATTATATATATATATATATAAGCATAATTTCGATTGCTAAGAATAATATATAGGAACACACCACAAACACTGTAAGCATAATGCTTTAAATAACAAAATAAAAAAACAAAGAAAGCACCTAACATATAAAACTATATGCGTAAATATTGTACACACAACAAAAAGCAGCCGGAAAAAAAAAAACTCAACCACTTTATTATAAAGGTTATAAACAAATCGTATACTCGGCGTGTAAACAGCATGTTCATATTTGCTGAAAGTTAATAGTAACATGATAGACAAAGATCATAAACAAACTGAATTATGACCTGGATATGTAAACAAACTATATACCCAATTTGCAAAAAATGCCCAAAAAGAGGTCCTACCACTTTAGTGGAAATGTTATAAACAACTCGTATACTCAGTGTGTAAACTACACATACATGTTTGCTGACTTCATGCTGATATGAATGACAAATAATAGAAAGAGTGAAAAGTGACTGGGATATGTAAACAAACAGTACACTCATTGTGTAAACTACACATACGTGTTTGCTGACTTCATGCTGATATGAATGACAAATAATAGAAAGGGTGAAAAGTGACTGGGATATGTAAACAAACCGCACCCATTGTGTAAACTACACATACATGTTTGCTGACTTCATGCTGATATGAATGACAAATAATAGAAAGGGTGAAAAGTGACTGGGATATGTAAACAAACAATACACTCATTGTGTAAAAATTGTGCACTATCTGGGATTGAGTTGTTCATAAACAAAATGAACTATGACCTACTAATAGTAATGTATAATAACACAAATAACACAAATAACACACCAAATTATAGTACACAGTGTACAATGAAAATGAAAACTGCATGTAAAAAATATTGTCTGTCTTGATAGTGATGTTATAAACAAATCATAAAAAAAAAAAAAAGAAAGAAAGAAAGAAAGAAAGAAAGAAAGAAAAGAAACACATTTGACATGTGGATAATGCATCAGGACACAGAT
The DNA here is from genome assembly GCA_014905375.1 of Phtheirospermum japonicum. Classification (NCBI taxonomy): domain Eukaryota; kingdom Viridiplantae; phylum Streptophyta; class Magnoliopsida; order Lamiales; family Orobanchaceae; genus Phtheirospermum; species Phtheirospermum japonicum. The sequence goes on along the minus strand of BMAC01000390.1, from coordinate 4,989 downwards.
ATTAAAAAAAAATAATAATAATAACACAATGAATTCAATTGTGACAGTAATAATGGAATAAATAACACAATGTTTACAGTAATGCATGTATACCAGGTCAGTTAAAAAAAGTATGTGGGTCCAAAAACTAGTTATATAAATTAAAAACACAAACTAAAAAAAATAAAATCGTGAAAACCTTATGTTTCTGTTACTCCGGCATGTCAGAAATGTGCTTGGGCGCCTTTGTTCCCTTCACAGGTAGATCGGAATCGCCATCGCTTAAAGCAGAAATCTTCCTCGATCTTTTCCAATTAGCTCTGGAATTTGAAGAAATTTCTTTGTTCTTGGGGTTTTTCTTCTTCTGGCGGGATAACACTACAAAAAAACTGCAATTTTTCAAGGGACAAACCGAGGGAAAAGACTTCCCTCGGAAATTTACGAGGGAAAACCGAGGGACAGTTAAATCACTCGGTTTTTTCCGAGGGAATGATATTCCCTCGGAATTTCCTTCGGAAATACGGGCGACAAAATATGCCGCCATAATTTCCGAAGAAAAAACCGAAGGATGGCCGACGGAAGCTTTTCCGATGGCAGTTTTCCCTCGAAATACCGAGGGAAATAATATTCCCTCGAAATGATTTTTTAATTTTTTTAAATATTAATTAGAATTCCGAGGGAATACAATTTCCCTTGGAATAATTTCGAGGGATTATGAATTTCCTCAGAATTATTTTTTAATTTTTTAAAATATTAATTAATATTCCAAGGAATATTATTTCCCTCTGAATCATTCCGAGGTATTATGGATTCCCTCGGAATGATTCCGAGGGAAATTGAACTCCCTCGGAATGTTAGTTAATATTTAAAAAAAACCCGAAAAAATAAAAAAAATTGGAAAAAATAATAAAAAATAGGATTTATTTCCGGGACGCCGAGGCGCACCTCTCCCCACCCCGGTCGTAATTTTTTGGGTTTGGTTTCTATTTATTACTATTATTTCTAGTTTTTTTCGAGTTTTTTTCCATTAATAAAAAAATTGAAATAAATAGAAAAAAATAGAAAAATCATAAAAACGAAATCGATCCTATCATCTTAGGCACGTGGGGTGGTTTTGACCCCAAATTCGATCGAAAAATACCAACGAGCACGTGCGTGTCCACACGTGTCGTGGGGTTCGACCAACAACAAGATACGATCGATCGATGAACTCCTTCGGTGGGAAACGCGAAGCGACGTTGCGTCGTGGTTTTTCTATATTGGAGGAGGGGCGCGTCTCGGCGTCGTGGAACCACGGGGGTCGGGCATCGATCGTTTAGTACGCGTTTTCTATTTTTTTTCAATTTTAAATAAAAAAATGAAAAAAAATCCAAAAAAATAGAAGAATTAGTAAAAAATAGAAACGAATCCCATCATTTCACGACCGGGGCGGGGAGGGGTGCGCCTCGGCATCGTGGAACCATGAGCGTCGGGCGTCGATCGTTACGCACGCTTTTTCTATTTTATTCTATTTTAGATGAATAATGGAAAAACCCCAAAAAAATAGAAAAAATAGTAAATAATAGTAAGAATACCAGAGAAATTATGACCGGGGCAGGGAGGGGTCCGCCTAGGCGTCCCGAAAAATAATTCCTATTTTTTTTCTAATTTTTTCTATTTATTTTGATTTTTTATTTTATTTTTTGAAATTTCCGAGGGAATGAAAAATCCCTCGGAATTCTGAGGTTTTTTTCATTCCCTCGGAAACTTCAAAAAATAAAAAAAATGAAATAAATAGAAAAAAATAGAAAAATCGTAAAAATGAAACCGATCCTATCATCTTAGGCACGTGGGGGTGGTTTTGACCCCAAATTCGATCAAAAAATACCAACGAGCACGTGCGTGTCCACACATGCGTGGGATTCGACCAACAACAAGATACGATCGATCGATGAACTCCTTCGGTTAGAAACGTGAAGCGACGTAGCGTCGTGATTTTTTCATATTGGAGGAGGGGTGCGTCTCGGCGTCGTGGAACCACGGGGGTCGGGCGTCGATCGTGTAGGAAGCATTTTTTATTTTTTTTTTGATTTTAATAAAAAATGGAGAAAAACTCGAAAAAATAGAAGAATTAGTAAAAAATAGAAACGAATCCCATCATTTCACGATCGGGCGGGGAGGAGTGCGCCTCGGCGTCGTGGAACCACGGGCGTCGGGCGTCGATCGTTCCGCACGCGTTTTCTATTTTTTTTCGATTTTAGATGAATAATGGAAAAAAACCTGAAAAAATAGTAAATAATAGTAAGAAGACCCGAGAAATTACGACCGGGGCGGGAAGGGGTGCGCCTGGGCGTCCCAGAAATAAACCCTATTTTTTTTCTAATTTTTTCTATTTATTTCGATTTTTTTTTTAATTTTTTGAAATTTTCGAGGGAATGAAAAATCCCTCCGAGGGATTTTCTCATTCCCTCGAAAATTTCAAAAAATAAAAAAAATTTGAAATAAATAGAGAAATATAGAAAACGAAACCGATCCTATCATCTTAGGCACGTGGGGTGGTTTTGACCCCAAATTCGATCGAAAAATACCAACGAGCACGTGCGTGTCCACACGTGTCGTGGGATTCGATCAACAACAAGATACGATCGATCGATGAACTCCTTCGGTGGAAAATGCGAAGCGACGTAGCGTCGTGATTTCTCCATATTGGAGGAGAGGTGCGTCTCGGCGTCGTGGAACCACGGGGGTCGGGCGTCGATCGTTTAGGACGCGTTTTTTATTTTTTTTTGATTTTAAATAAAAAATAGAAAAAAACTCGAAAAAAATAGAAGAATTAGTAAAAAATAGAAACGAATCCCATCATTTCATTTCCGGGGCTGGGAGGGGTGCGCCTCGGCGTCGTGGAACCACGGGCGTCAGGCTTCGATCGTTCCGCACGCGTTTTCTATTTTTTTTTCAATTTTAAATGAATAATGGAAAAAACCCCGAAAAAATAGTAAATAATAGTAAGAAGACCCGAGAAATTACGACCGGGGCGGGGAGGGGTGCGCCTGGGCGTCCCGAAAATAAACCCTTATGTTTTCTAATCTTTTCTATTTATTTCGATTTTTTTTATTTTTTGAAATTTCCGAGAGAATGAAAAATTCCTCGGAATTCCGAGGGATTTTTTCATTCCCTCGGAAATCTCAAAAAAAAAATAAAAAATAGAAATAAATAGAAAAATATAGAAAAATCGTAAAAACAAAACCGATCCTATCATCTTAGGCACGTGGGGTGGTTTTGACCCCAAATTCGATCGAAAAATACATACGAGCACGTGCGTGGGATTCGACCAACAACAAGATACGATCGATCGATGAACTCCTTCGGTTGGAAACGCGAAGCGACGTAGCGTCGTGATTTTTCCATATTGGAGGAGGGGTGCGTCTCGGCGTCGTGGAACCACGGGGGTCGGGCGTCGATCGTTTAGAACGCGTTTTCTATTTTTTTTTCAATTTTAAATAAAAAAAAGAATAAAACTCGAAAAAAATAGAAGAATTAGTAAAACTTAGAAACGAGTCCCATCATTTCACGACCGGGGCGGGGAGGGGTGCGCCTCGGCGTCGTGGAACCACGGGCGTCGGGCATCGATCGTTCGGCACGCGTTTTCATTCTTTTTTCGATTTTAGATGAATAATGGAAAAAACCCCGAAAGAATAGTAAATAATAGTAAGAAGACCCGAGAAATTACGACCGGGGCGGGGAGGGGTGCGCCTGGGCGTCCCGGAAAATAAATCCTATTTTTTTTTTCTATTTATTTCGATTTTTTTTTTTTGAAATTTCCGAGGGAAATGAAAAATCCCTCGGAATCCCGAGGGACTTTTTCATTCCCTTGGAAATTTCAAAAAAAAAAATCGAAATAAATAGAAAAATCGTAAAAATGAAACCGATCCTGTCATCTTAGGCACATGGGTGGCTTTGACCCCAAATTCGATTGAAAAATTCCAACGAGCACGTGCGTGTCCACACGTGCATGGGATTCGACCAATAACAAGATAGGATCGATCGATGAACTCCTTCGGTTGGAAACGCGAAGCGACGTAGCGTCGTGATTTTTCCATATTGGAGGAGGGGTGCGTCTCGGCTCGTGGAATCACGGGGTTCGGGCGTCGATCGATTAGGACGCATTTTCTTTTTTTTTCGATTTTAAATAAAAAATGAAAAAAAACTTGTAAAAATAGAAGAATTAGTAAAAAATAGAAACGAATCCCATCATTTCACGATCGGGGCGGGGAGGGGTGCGCCTCGGCGTCGTGGAACCACGAGCGTTGGGCGTTCCGCACGCGTTTTCTATTTTATTTCGATTTTAGATGAATAATGGAAAAAACCCCAAAAAAATAGAAAAATAATAAATAATAGTAAGAAGACCCGAGAAATTACGACCGGGCGGGGAGGGGTGCGCCTGGGCGTCCCGGAAATAAACTCTATTTTTTTCTATTTATTTTGATTTTTTTTTAATTTTTTGAAATTTCCGAGGGAATGTAAAATCCCTCGGAAATCCGAGGGATTTTTTCATTCCCTCGAAAATTTCAAAAAATAAAAAAAATAGATGGACCGAGTTCTGGCATTACTCATTTTGATTGGGTTTCAGATTACACAGAAATGGGTGATGTTAGCAGATGTGAAGAAAGGACTGAACAATTGGTTCGCTACCACTAAGAGCTCCGGCGAGTCCCAACCGGCGCAAAGCACCTGCAATCAGATACCAAACAGAGTTAAGGATAGAACAAGGTAATAACACGAAGTAAATACCAGACAAATGAGATGATATAAGGCTGAAACGAGGAACCCTCTTTCACGGAGAAAGACATCGTCGATCTGGGCTGCACCGCGCCGGCGACGAACTCCGGTTGATCTTCTTCGAACAGGCTCAGATCTGCCAGAACTCGGTCCACCTTTAAATCAATTAAAATCATTTAACCCAATTAAACATAAAATCAAAAGAAGAACACAAAAACAACAAAACTAGAAAAACCACATAAAAACTTAATA
>BMAC01000389.1:714661-758536 GCA_014905375.1 Phtheirospermum japonicum | reverse complement strand
CGTCGGCCCATACCCGCTCCTAGGAAGGCCCAACCTCGGGCAACTTAGAAAATAATTTAGTTATTTTTTAATTAATTATATTTCTAAATATTACAATAAAAATACAAAAACGATGGAAAGTGCCCGGTAAATGCTGGAAAGCACCGGCCGCCCGCCAAGGAAAGCTTCGCACATTGCCAAGCACGACTCCAACCGGGTAGGCTAGAATCGCACCCAACGCCGCGCATCGCCCTCCCGAGCATCCAACCGAGGCGACTTGCTGGTCACCGCCGAAACCGAGCCTTTGCGAGGGGGGACACGCATTGGCTCAAACCGACAAGCGCGAACATTTCTATATTGGGCCGTCTTTTAGTCTGGGCTGGGCCAGACAAGGTTGGGCCGACTGTAATGGGTCGGGCCAGTAGAGATCGAAGGACGAGTTCGGGTTTATAAGACTGTGTGACAATTGGGTTGGGCCTTCCTAGGAGCGGGTATGGGCCGACGTATATTGGGCCGTCTTTTGGAATGGGCTGGGCCAGACAAGGTTGGGCCGRTTGTAATGGGCCGGGCCAGTAGAGATCGAAATGAGAAGAGCGGGCTTATACAATATGAGATTGGGTTGGGCCTTGCTTGGGGCGGTAATGGGCCTTCATTTGGGCTGGGCCGAATGAACCAACAATAATTGGGTTGACCTACAATGGGTTGRGCCCTTCTTGGAGCGGGTAATGGGCCTTCATTGGGTCGGGCCGAATGAACCAACAAGAATTGGGCTGACTTACAATGGTTGGGCCTTGCTTGAAGCGGGTAATGGGCCTTCATTTGGGCTGGGCCAAAGAACCAACAAGAATTGGGCTGTCTTACAATGGACAGGGCCTTTTTGTAGAGTGTAATTGGGCCTTCATTTGGGCTGGGCGGGCTGACTTACAATGGTTGGGCCTTGCTTGAAGCGGGTAATGGGCCCTTCATTTGGGCTGGGCCAAATGAACCAACAAGGATTGGGGCTCTTACAATGGACTGGGCCTTTTTGTAATTGGGCCTTCATTTGGGGTGGGCCGAATGAACCAAGATGGATTGGGCTGACTCAACATGGGTTGGGTATTTCTTGGAGCGGGTAATGTGCTTTCATTTGGGCTGGGCCAAATGGACCAACAAGGATTGGACTGGCTTGCGCTGGGTTGGGCCTCTTTGGAGAGGGTATTGGGCCTTCTATTGTAGCGGGCTTCTTCGGAAAATTTGGTTGGGCATTCATTTAATAAGTATCGGGGCATACTGTGGGATGGGCCGTGTGTAATTTGGGCGGACCCAAAATGAGCTATGCATTGGGCCTTACGTATAATGTTCTGTGCATGGGCCGAACCCAATAAGAGGTGGGTCTACCTTGAATTGGGGCCCCACAAAAACTAATGGGCCCAGATTGGGGATTTTCAGAAGCCCCGTAAGAGAGAAGGCTTATTCTGGGCCGACCCTTAATACATGTCACGGAACCTGCCCGGAAATGAGTCGGGCCTCTTTTGGTGCCCAAAAGGAAGGGGGGTCCCGCTATGCGTCCAATGATGGAACTTGGGATTGGGCATGCATGCAGACTCCTTTACGAAATAGAATAAGGCACAGTTGGGGAAGGCATGAATACCACAGAATAAAAATTAAATAAAAATTATAGTGATAAAAAGAAGGATAAGGCACTGTTGGGGAAGGCATGAATACCACAGAATAAAAATTAAATAAAAATTATAGTGATAAAAAGAAGGATAAGGCACTGTTGGGGAAGGAATGAATACCACAAAATAAAAATTATAGTGATAAAAAGAAGGGTGTGAGGAATTGAAACTAAGACCTTTAAGGTTGCTAACAATGATAAGCAGCAACCACTGGGCTACACAGCCAAAGTTGTAAAGGAGATGATAAACATTACTTAAGTAGGTTTTGGCTGCGTGAAATGTGATTTTACAGAATTGCCCCTGGTTGTCATGAAGTTAAGGTTGAGAGCAATGATCTCCATGTGCGAAAATGCGGAAATTAAAACGCATTCGGTCGAACATAGAGGTTTGAAAATTTCAAAACAAGGTGGATTTCACTTCAAAATCAAATTAACATCTGAAAACGGAGTTTTTAGGAGGATTGTGACGCGTAGATCTCGTCGAGACACATGGAATCAAAAAAAAAAACGTCCAAAACGGACGTCTGTGCGCAAAGTTACGGCCGTTTGAAGTTTTGCAAGAAAACTGCCCAAGTTTTCTGTCGTGCGGAGCTGCCGATGCGAAGGTCTCGTTTCTCTAACCCGAAACGAGTGCTCCTAAGCCCAAAGAGGTGAGGTCGGCCGACAACCTTGGTTCGCTATTGTCTGCATGCATGGATACGTGCGATTCCATAAATATGTAGGGTGATTATTCATTGCAAATCTGTTAGATAATATGTACCTCTAGTGTCATAAATAATATCGATGGTGTCAAGTTTGCATCTGTAAGATTTCTGATTTCCTGAGTTAAAAACTCTTTGGGGTCAAATTATATGAGAACATGGTTCCCAGTTTGCACATTTAAGCGTAGTTTTAATGTATCCCACCTCAGTTGTGTTGGATAAGGAAGTTTGTTGTATGAATGTCTATTTTATTTTTACATGTGCATGCATCAATTTACATATTTCTCTATGATCGTCTTAAGAGTTTAATGTATTCTATCAACATTCCCTATTAGGCATCTGTAAAGAATGTTTTACTGCTTGGTCCTAGTTATGATTTTTGCATTTTGCTTTTCACTGCTTGAGCCTTTTGTTTTTTACTTTTTGCATCTCTAAATAAGTTGACTTCATTTTTGGTATCCATGGATCATTTTCAGACTTGTGTGTTGTTTTCTTTGCTGGAAATTGCATTCATTAAAAGCATGGTCTGCTCTGAATGTCAAATTTGATGCTTCAGTTTTTTCATCATGCCAATTTCAGTACTAAGGCATCATGTTCACATTTTCAGGGGCTACTCTTGTTTTCCCTACTATAATGAAAAGTGGAAATCTTGCGGATGCGTTTTGATTTGGGTATAGTGGAATTTATTCATACCCCATTTTCAAAAAAATATTTCTTCTTGGGGATAGGGCATCAAATAAGTGCTTCAATAGGATGTAGGATGATTTGAGCTTATTGTGGATTATGCTCTTAATATGGATTTGACTACGTGTGTGTGTATATATATATATATATATATGTGCACCTGTTTTTCCTTGGGGATTGTCGCCAAGGAATTACCAAGGGTAGGCATTACAAGGTGTCCTGGGAGGGATAACATTGTTTGAACAGAATAATGCAGTTAGAGTAACCTTGTATCCTCCAATATATAATTACTAATCGGATATTTATATTTTTGGAGAACCAAGGATTAACATTGAAGGCCAGCTTAGAGGAACCCTACCTCATCTTGCTTATAGAAAGCAGCTCACCAAAACTCTTCCCAACTTCATTATAATGGTAGGTAGGAAAGACGCACTAGCTTGCACAACTCAATGTAATAATAATTGTAGGTTGGATTAGGGGCTCAAGCTTATGCAGCTGAGGACTTATCTAGATGCGGTTCCTTAGAAATGAAATCACATGATTATAATTGCAAGTCAGACGAGGGGATACAGCTTGGAAAACTGGCGGCTTTGCTAGAAGTGACTCTCTTACAAATACATTCCTAACTTGATGATGACATATTAGGGGCTGTAGCTGGCACATGTGCGTCACTATTAAGGTTTAAACGTAATGATCATTGATTCTCAAGGTACAAGGCACCGAGTGGATCACTGGTTTAGCGCGTCCAAAATGATTAGCATGTCAAACTAATTAATGAGAAGCACATCCATGATTTCATATAGAACTCATTAAAAGATTTATCATATTTATGTATAAGTTGTTGTGTCATTTATCGAAATACATAATAAGATAAGTCGGTTGCCGCCCAAGTTAAATATATTTTGGAAACATATTTCATATAGAACTCATTATAATAGTTGTCATGTTTTGGAAATTTATAATACAACGATAATACTTCTTGGCCTCAATTGTATGATCTTGTTCATCTTCACGTATAAGATTCTTAATGTATTTTTTCCTAAATAGTTCTTTAATATCTTTCAAGTCATGGTAGTCATGTTCTCGATGATCTTTTTCGTATAGTAATAGTGTCTTGCTCTACCGTATATCATGAAAAATTGCACAACACTTGTTCTTCCGTACCTATGGGATGTATTGCATCCTACAGTAAAAGCAAGTAATGTCCTTTCCATGATTTTGATGTCGTGGGGAATTTTATTTGATTTTCTCAAAGCAAAGCTTATCGAACTATATGAGATGAAGCATCCTAATGAAGCTACACAAGTTGATAAAATCACTTATTGCAAGTATGGGCTTCCTTGTTTTCTACGAGCCAATGGTTGAGCAGGMAGCAGAGAAGGCAGCCCTCGTAGTTAGGACGCTTCAAACTCGAAGGGGTAAGGGGTCCGTCTTTTTCTACCACTGTATTGTAGCTCAAAGCAGTAAAGCAAAGCTCGGAACTCATAACTCATAACTTCATGAACTCATAGATCATAACAAATGGCCGAGGTGAAGCATCCTAATGAAGCTACACAAGTTGATAACCTCACTTATTGCAAGTATGAGCCACCGAAGTTATGATTTCTTATGTTCAGAGATAGAGTAATGCAATTAGCTCGCCAACGGGTGATACCACTTAAAGAAGATAATGCAACTGCCAATATTATCACCATAATGGAGAGTGATGATGGAAAACTTGGTGATGGTAGATATGCTACGTGAAATGTGACAAGTGAACAAGAATATTCTAGTGTATAACAACATAATGAAATTGCAAAAGTCAGAGGTCAAATATGAGTTCACCTGAACAATAAAGGTGCCAACACCACCGGCGACACCGAAGTTAGCATCCTCCAAGGTTGGAAATGTGATGCATAGTTGTTGTTGCAGAAGATCCGGTTTTGCTAGCTCCTTAAACGTGCGTTCTCTAACTCCTGCCATAGTCACAAGATCTAAAAAGAAAATTAATAGATTTTTTTTTTGAAAACGAAAATAAAATTTAAAAATTAAAAAAAATATTAAAATACGTCGAATCACAATTTAAACGCGTCACTCCCCGGCAACGGCGCCAAAATTTGACCGCTCGTCGTTAAGCGTCAAATTAAATATTTATTTTTTCTTAGCTTTTCTCTATCAACTAGCAGTAGTGTAAGTAAGGGTCGATCCCACGAGAAGCGTGGCTTAGATTGTGATAGTTCGTATTTTATTTAAATAGATAATTTGGATAGGAATTGTGAATTAAATTAACTAACGAACTAAATAAACAAATAATTAAAAACAAGCAAGAAGATAATTAACGGAAAATCCAATAATAGTGAAGTTCTAGTTCTAGTTCCGTTTCCACCCTCGTTCCACTCATCTAGCCAACCACAATATCATAATCCATTCATCTTATGCGACTAAAAACCCTAAGTAACAATAAGCTCTGCTAGATGTCAAAAGCCCTTCGAAAGCCGTCTCGACGCCAGAGGAAGAGCAACAGCATGCACGAAATCAAGATTCTTCGGACGCCTATAGTTTTTTCTCAACAACTTTGTACTCTGCTAAAGAAACAAAATGTTTAGGTTCAGCCACTGATTTCTCGATTACATCTCCATACACTTAGTCTCCTTCTTTGATTTCCTTCACTTTACTCCCAACTTTAACCACCAACAAGCAACATCAAGGCTCAACGGCTGTGATCCATGCTGTCGGCAGGTGGCTGCAGCTGAGCTAATGGGCGAGAGACAGGAACCGCTATAAATGGGCTGCATGGCCGCACTGAGATCCCACGGAATGAAACCAGAAAAAGGTTGGGGCCAATATTGGGAAGGAGCAGTGGCAAAGGGACCCGCAACAACCTGGTTTATTGTATTGGTGGCTGGAAAATTATACTTATGCAGGTGGCCCGGAAAGAGCCCGAGCCCACCGCAAACGGCGGCTGATAAGATTAGCAGAGGTAGAACGGCACTAAGATCGACACTGGGAGTAACTCTCGGTTCACACGAGGGAGGTTTAACCATAGCAGAGATAGACGAATCCCCAGTGGCGCATTGACGAAATATGTATGACTGAGTGGTGTTTGGCCGGTAGTAACAGTGGCACCGCATTCGTCTGCAGTGATGGTTGCCTCCTCTGCCTAGGCTAAGGTTCCGTATGGATGGGTCCTCCAAGTTTGGATCTCCCTTCCGGCTAGGGTTTCTCAATAGGAATGTTATGAATAGTGTTGTGCACATTGACTCCATATTCCTATTTCAATTTGATTCACTCTGTTAATTGTGATAACAAGGTCTTGCTTAAAGTCAAAACAAGGTGTTGTGATAATTGTGATTCACTCTGTATTTTGCGACCGGGTCTTTTTTCATTAGGGCCATCTGTCAATTTGCTACCTCTTGTGAGTTTTGATGAATTAAAAAAAAAATTCTAACTTGGAGGACAAAATAACTAATACTCCACCGACATAAATTTGTCTGAGTTATCGACTGCTCCATTTTATTAAATGAAATTAGTTTTTTGAATTGGATCTTCTCCTGGTCACAGATGATTGGCATTTTTATACTCTTCACACTTTTCTTGTAACAACTCACTATGCTTGATATGAATATAGTTATGTTTACATTATTGTCGATTAATTGTTTCTCATCTACAAACAATTTTCCTGTTTTCCGTTATATAAATGCTCATCCAGTGGAAACCAAATAGATTAAAGAAAACACAAAGATCATTTTAGGTTTTGTTATAGGAAGCTCACAAGAAAGAATGAGGGGAAAAATACAACTGTGCAGTAGTAAATTAATAATGTGTTGTGCACATTGACTCCATATTCCTGTAAATTGGAATAATTTGTATTCTCAATTATTTGCAAACATAATTTTCTGATGTTAGCCTAACAGAAAACTTGTGGTTTGATTCCTTTAGAACTTGTTCGTTGATATTTTAATTATTTTAATTAATTATGTATGCTTATTGATAATGTTCGTGCCGTGTATTATTTTGGACTTTTGGGCTGCACTGTAATGGATCAATGACTCTTTTATTGTTTTATGTTATAGGAACTATTATTGTAAAATCCCGTAGCTAAAAATGGACAAGAGTTGGATGCATGCCGCCAAATATACGTCTGCTTACGTGGAGGGAGTTCATAAGTTCATACAGTTTGTCGAATCACATATGGGTAAGGAGTGCAATGTTCGATGCCCATGTGTGCGCTGTTTGAACTTAACATTTGAAGACCAACAGACAGTGAAAGATCATATTATGCTTCGGGGGATGGATCCAGGTTACATCATATGGTTTTATCATGGTGAATCAAATGCAAGTTTTCAAGGAAGTACGCATACTAGTGAGGATGTTGAAATTGAAGACGAGCCTTCCGATAAATATTTGACTGACAATGAAGACGATAATGAAGACGATGGTGTTGACGACATGTTGCTGGACCTCGGCAAGCAATACGATCGCGAAGAGAATGTTGGTTGTGTTCCGGCATATCTCGAGGAGCTGATGAATGGTGCCAAGATGGAACTATACCCTGGATGTAAAAAAATATCGAAGACATCTTTTATTATACAATTGCTCCACTTAAAAGTGTATAATAAGTTGATTAATTAAACCGTCGACATGCTTTTGCGCTTGATGAAATCCTCTTTTCCGGATGGTGAGACGCGACTCGAAGTACGTATTATGAAGCTAAAATTTTTTTGCGCGAGTTGGGATTGGGATATGAATGCATTCACGCATGCAAATATGACTGTGCTTTATTTTGGAAAGAGAATGAAAAATTGGAGGCGTGCCCTGTTTGTCATACTTCTCGATGGAAACTCAACGATGGTGTGGGGAAGAGGTTACCGCACAAGATTTTAAGATATTTTCCATTGAAACCAAGTCTTTAACGCCTTTTCATGTCCCATAAAACATCAAAAAAAATGGTGTGGCACACAGAAAAATGAGTCGATGATGAATATATGAGGCATCCGGAAGATTCTGCAGCATGGAAACACTTCGATAAAGAGTATCCCTGGTTTGCAAACGATCCTAGAAATGTTAGGATAGCTTTAGCTGCAGATGGTTTTAATCCATTTGGAAACATGAGCACCACGTACAGCATGTGGCCAGTCATTCTAGCCCCGTTGAATCTTCCCCCTTGGGATTGTATGAAAGATCTGTTCCTTTTCTTGTCTTTGCTGATTCTGGGCAAGAATTCACCTGGTAAAGATATTGATGTTTACTTGTGGCCATTAATCGAAGAGTTGAAAGAATTGTTCATTGAGGGGGCAGAGACCTTTGACGTTTCTTCAAAAAAAACTTTTCAATTGCGTGCTTCGATTTTGTGGACAATAAATGACTTTCCGGCATATGGCGACCTGTCCGGGTGGAGTACTAAAGGGTACATGGCCTGTCCAGTTTGTAATGATCAAACCTATTCCGTGCGACTACGTAGCAATATAGCTTACATGGGATATCGTCGTGATTTACTGAAAGATCATGCGTGGAGGAAAAGTAACAGGTTCAATGGAAAAAATGAAGACGGTTGACTTCCTCTCAATGGAATTTCGAGGGTGTTCGCTCAATTCGCTCAAGTGTATATAGGACATGTTTACGCTTGAGTCGGTTAATACATGCACCTTATAAAGATTTCACAAGTCGGACGCTCAATATTGCTCGTAGTACATGACCAAATAAGAATCGAAAGAGATCTTTATTATGGGTTGTAATGTTGGCTCTATGGTAAGGTATGAAACATATGGATATAGTGGCTAACACACAATCAAACGTGATCAATAACTCACAAAATCCTAATGTCTAAAACCCGAAGCTTATAATCGCTTCACCTTTCCCAATTTGCTAAAATTCCACTCGAAACCCTTTCGTTCACTCACTTTCCCGACTTTTATTTCACAACACTTAGAAACTTTTTGAATTTGCTTCTTTTTGATAAACTTAGCCTTTTTTTGAATTAGGCTTTTTGCTTGAACGCACGCTTTATCACTTTTTGTGATTTGTGTTGGACTTTTATTATTCTTTTTTTTTGAATTAAGCAACTCAAAACCCGAGACCCACAATTTATTTCCCACACATCTCTCGTCAACTAAAAATAACCTCTCCCACTTCACAAATTACGAAGATACAAGAGCTAAAATCAAGCTCGTCTAACTAGAAACGGGATAAAGGGTCAAGGGGGCTCGTTTAGAATTTTTAAGTAGCTTAAATATAAGGATATGGCCGGAACAAGGGTGATATATGTGCCTCGAAGTCATTTTCAAATTCAATCATGTACGAGCAAAGTCAAACCTCCTCAATGCACGTTCCATAAAAATGCAAGCAAGTCGATAAATCACACAAGGCTACTCACTAGTTTGCACCGAACTTGGGAGCAAAATCCAAAGAGTTTTTAGATCTTTGCTATCTTTTCACGAGAAAATGCTGATTATATATATATATATATGCGGATTTGGACGAAGCACAAAAATTCAACCCCTCACACAAGAGGCCATAAACATGCAAAAACCCGACAAGTAAACTATTCAAACTTCTAAGTACGTGGAGTTGTTCAACAATGTAATAAAGACACCATCGACACAAAAATCGACTCAACCATATAACAGCGCAAATTGTAAGCGTCACTTCGCCAAGGCTCGAGTTAAAAAGACAAACCATGCTTGACAAAAACCGGGTCCTAACCACCTACCCACCCCACACTTAAACCATGCAATACCCTTATCGCATTTTAATGAAAATCAAGTAAAAGGAGGGTGAATAGAAACTTCCTCAACCGAGCGAGTTTAGGTCGAGCTCGGTGGGGTCCACCTAAGCATCTAAGCAATCCGAGTGAACATCGAGCATGGCTAGTATCTCCTGACTCCACAAACGCTACCACTTTTATCAATCGTCCAAGGTTGAAGTCGGTAAACAAAACCTAGAAAAGAAAATCATACAAAATCAAAAAATAATAAAATATGTACATAAAATGAAACCAAAGGTTCAAAAGTAACAAAATAAGAAAATAAGAAAGGAATAAACGAGAAGAACTTGGGTTGCCTCCCAAGAAACACTTGTTTTACGTCATTAGCTCGACGTACTCCCTTTTTTGTCAAGGCGGGAAGATAGTGGGAGGGTCCACCAACAGAACCTCCTCCTTTTCGGGAGGATCCACTCTTTGGAATGTCCTTGGCGCATTGCATAGCTTAAACAAGATCCGATTGATAGCAAACATTCCAAGCGGGCAATCGACACTCGTCTCGGCTAGGTCCTCGAGTGGGATGGTGGTTTTGAAGTGCCCCTACGACTCATCAGGGAAGCAAAAGGAATATTGGCCAGCTAGCTTGTTCATTCTTTTATCGAAAAATAGGGAAGGGAAATGATCTCTCTTGGTAGCCACTTTCAACTTCTTAAAATCGATCAACGTCCTCCAACCCATTGTAGCCCTCGTGGCCAACAACCCTCTTTCTTCGTCCTCAAGAACTAACAAGACGCTCGTCTTGGGCACCAAGTCAATAGGCTTCACCCACTCGCTTTTGGACATCACGAACATCAAGCCCTCCAATAACAACCTCCACGTCCCGACTCTCACCATTTCATCAAAACTCGAATTCAAAGGGATAACTCTCTCAACCACTCCGGGTCTCCGATCAATCGCATTCTTAAGAACATCAAGCACTTTACCCGTCCTCTCTTCTTCACCTCGGTTCGAATTTTCTAAGATGGTAATCGGTTTTCTCTCCTCTTCCTCCAAATAAGTATGTGTTAGCTCGAACAAATCACCGATCCCTTCATGGTACTCTTCAATCTTAGGATGAAAATTAAATTGCAAATAAAGCATGTGAAGAACTCCAAATCAAGATGATCCAAGACCCGATATATGATCTAGATGTGTCACTCATCTAGATTCTATAGCCAATTCTTAAGATCTAACATGAATTCAAGGTGCTAAGACAAAAGGCATAAAATAAAGAAAAATGCATGAAACATATGAAATTACGTGAAATTAAACAATCTAGGCCTCAATCTATGATCTATTTGTGTCACTCAACTAGATTCCATGGATGATTCACAAGATCAAGCACAAATTTTAATACTTAAGGCAAAAATCATAAAATTAATGAAAAACAAAGCATGAAATTAAAAGAAAGCTTACTAGAATTGAAGAGAGAATCCAAAAGCTTAATTGAAATTGTAAGGAATTAAAAATAAAAGGGAGTACTTGAATCCTTCTTGAGCTTACAAACCAAAGGCAAAGCTTGAAATTAAATCTAGAGAGAGAAAGTAATCCCAAACCCAAGCTTGGGTTGGGAGGAGGTGTTTTTACAAAATGAGAGTAAGGTTCTAACTAGCGGTAAGCTTGGATTTTTTCATATTTGACCAAATTTGACCAAAAATGATCTAACTAGACCATTTCGGTCAATATGGCTTGGTATGGCTCGGGTGCTGGGCGAGATGGCTCAGAGCTGGGCGAGCTGGCTCGGCGCTGGGCGGGAGTGGTCGACCGCTGTCGGAAGCTTTTGGCAGGCGTGTGCGGGCATGGTTGGGTGGGCTTGGAGGCGTGCGCGGACTCGGCAGGCGTGGCGTGCAGTCGATCGACTGCTCGGCAGTTGATCGACAACTCTCGGAAGTCGATCGATAGCTCTCTGCAGTCGATTCTGCAGTGCTCGACGCTCTCGGCAGCTGCGGCCTGGGCGCTCTCGGCGGGCGTGGCC
This sequence comes from Phtheirospermum japonicum, assembly GCA_014905375.1. NCBI lineage: Eukaryota > Viridiplantae > Streptophyta > Magnoliopsida > Lamiales > Orobanchaceae > Phtheirospermum > Phtheirospermum japonicum. The sequence goes on along the minus strand of BMAC01000389.1, from coordinate 746,822 downwards.
GGCCGCGCTTGGCAGCTCTTGTCCAACGTTGGCAGGACCGCTCGGCAGCTGCCAGCAGCTTCGCGTGGGCATGCTCGGCTCGTTTCGATTTTTGGGCCTCGATGCCTTCACCTATAAAATAGGAATTTAAACCATTAAAAACCATAATTTACCACAATCCTTAAGTTAATCGAACTATTTAACTAAATTAAATATAAAATTAACAAGAAACACGAAAAATAATAAAACAAGAAAAACAACCTAAAAACCTAACGAAAAACGACTCAAAACTACTAGAACCGAACCTAAACCCTAACTAAAAGCATAAGAAAAAATGCAACAATTACATGCAAAACTCAAATATATCAACGAGTTAATTGGCTCGTTATTATCGGAATTCGATCCAATTGTAAGTTTCATGGTGTTTCAAGCTTTGAAAAATAAAAGGAAAATGAAAATAAAGCAATTAAACTAGCTATACTAAACTAGGAATGAAATTGCAAGTTGGTAGGATGCCTCGTCGTATGCCTCGAATATGAAAATGCAAGCAAAATCGAAAATTTAGCAAGAACAAGCAATGTTTCACCAAGTAAAAGCATGCAAGCACAAGGTACAACAATGCATAAAAACTCAAATAATCGAAATAAGAAAAAATTGAAAGCATGAATGGATAAAGCAATGAAAATAGAGGGGAAAGTTTAAAACTTTATGAAAAATAACAAGCAACAAAGCATAGATCTAGGATTAAGCATGAAACAAAGCATGAAAATGAAATTGCAAATAAAGCATGTGAAAAACTCAAAATCAAGACGATCCAAGACCCGATCTATGATCTAGACGTGTCACTCATCTTGATTCCATAGCCAATTCTTAAGATCTAACATGAATTCAAGGTGCTAAGACAAAAGGCATAAAATGAAGAAAAATGCATGAAACATATGAAATTACATGAAATTAAACGATCTAGGCCTCAATCTATGATCTAGTTGTGTCACTCAACTAGATTCCATGGATGATTTACAAGATCAAGAAACAATTCTAATAGCTAAGGCAAAAAGCATAAAACAAATGAAGAACAAAGCATGAAATTAAAAGAAAGCTTACTAGAATTAAAGAGAGAATCCAAAAGCTTGATTGAAATTGCAAGGAATTAAAAATCCAAGGGAGTATTTGAATCCTTCTTGAGCTTAAAAACCCAAGGCAAAACTTGAAATTAAATCTAGAGAGAGAAAATAATCCTAAACCCAAGCTTTGGTTGGGAGGAGGTGTTTTTACAAAATAAGAGTAAGGTTCTATTTATACAAGCTAATTAGGGGTAAAATGGTCAATTATCACTTGTAAGCTTAGATTTTTTCATATTTGACCAAATTTGACCCAAAATGGTTTAACTAGACCATTTGGGTCAATATGGCTCGATATGGCCCGGGTGCTGGGCGAGATCGCTCGGAGCTGGGCGAGCTGGCTCTGCGCTGGTCGGCAGCTGTCGGCAGGCGTGTGCGGGCATGGCCGAGCGGGCTCGGCAGGCGTGTACAGGACTCGGCAGGCGTAGCATGCAGTCGATCGACTGGCACGACAGTCGATCAAAATCTCTCGGCAGGATGTGCGTGGGCGGAAACACACTGTCGAGCAGTCGATTCAACTTCTTGGCAGTCTATCGACCGCTCTCGGCAGTCGATCAACAGCTCTCGATAGTCAATTCTGTAGTTCTCGGCGCCCTCGGCAGCTGTGGTCGGCCGCTCTCGGCGGGCATAGGCGGCACCTCTCGGCGGGCGTGGGCGGCTGCGTTCGGCAGCTCTCGACCAGCGTCTGCAGGACCTCTCGGCAACTGCCGGCAGGTCTTGGCAGCTGCGCGCGGGCATGCTCGGCTCACGTCGGCTTGGTTCGATTTTCTAGCATCGATGCCTTCACCTATAAAATAGGAATTTAAACCATAAAAAACCATGATTTACCACAATCCTCAAGTTAATTGAACCATTGAACTAATTTAAATATAAAATTAACAAGAAACACGAAAAATAATAAAACAAGAAAAACAACCTAAGAACCTAACGAAAAACGACTCAAAACTACTAGAACCGAACCTAAACCCTAACTAAAAACATAAGGGAAATTTCAAGAATTACATGCAAAACAAGGGCCCGGGCAGGTTTCAGCTTGTAACACTTGAAAGGAGATAGAAGTCGTCAGAGCGGGATTAATAGGCTCGAAAGTCGGGAGAGAAACTGTATGGTTACGAACCTGGTGCTCACGAGTATCAGAATGTCGACGATAACATCTTGTGTTAACCATATGACAATCGTCTCTATCGACTTTCTGAGTGACACGAAGTTTATATGAATGTCAAGAACCAACAAGATGCCTAACCGTTTTAAAGAAAAAAGATAAATCTGGAAAGTTTTCATATACAATGAAAATATACCCGCAATACCCTTTACGTTCAATCATCACAGTCTCATGCAGGGTGCTATCAATGTTAACCTCAACCAGCACATGAACGAAATGGCAAACCTTGCCATTAAAAGTGTTTCACCCGAGAATTTGGCCATGCCTGAGACCCAACCTTCACTTGATACACGTCGGGCCTATACCCACAAATATGTCAGAAAAGGACCACCAGAGGTTTTCCGGTGGAGACCTCTCCGATGCTTAAGTTAGATAAGCGTATTGGAGGTTTAGTAGGCAATGAAAGATAAGACCCAGAAAATCATACCTCTCTCAGCCTTGGGGCTGAGGTATTTATAACTTTCCCTAGCGGGGACCCCTTCCGAGATCTCGGAAACAAAGACCGTGAATTTCAGGCCGTTGCGCAACCAATTGTGACAAGTTGTCCCACTTGTCCCCTTCTGGGAGACCAGAGCGCCTGATCTGCCATAAGTCTTCCTTCTTATGATTCTCATAGGGAATATATACTAGACCAGGCTTATCATGGGCTGGGATAATTCCCTCCTTATCTCCATGTATTTCTCTAGCCTTCTCTAGGAGTGTCAGCTCAGGTCTGCTTCAGGACAGGACTGGTCAGGTCTCTTAGTCCTTTTCCCAGCGATCACGGATCAGGTCTACCCCAATCCAGGTAAACTCATTTAGGTCATATCAACTCCTCCCCCCGAAATAGTTTGGGTAGAACTGTAAAACTTTAAGGTTTCTTTAAAGTCACACGCGTCCTTCCAATTTTTCGTATCTGCTCAGATCCCAAGAAATCTGCCTCTTGACCAGGGTTAATCATTGACATTATTGGTGTCGGTCCATATCCTGAGTTGGTTACCATATTTTCACGTCTTTTCAAGTATTATACTACCGATAGGTTAGCGACGTTTATCCTACCCAGCAACGGTTGACGTTCCAGCTCATCACCTAGGGCACTATTCATCTGACAGGCATTAAATGTGGGGATCCCATCAAATCCCACTTTTCTCGATTTCTATTTTTTTGAAATTATCCTATTCTATTTTATTCACGCTATTCTCTCTCTCTTCTTCACTTTTCACACTTTCACTTTTTCCTATTTCTTCAGTCGCTCTCACTTTCTGTATTCTCTCTCAGAGTAGCAGCGTAACTTCTTTCTCCGTTCAGCGTTTTCCAGCCAACTTCTCCACCAGGTACTTCTCCAACCCCATATTATTTTTCCTATGATGTCAGCGTCATCTGCTTCCTCCGATGCTCTTCCCGTTTGGCAGCCGCGGCGATATGCTGGTCCGGACCCTACGACTCATACTTTATACCAGCTCTACCATGCCAAGAGCTCCCATCCTTGTTGCTTTTATCTGAGTGCCAGACCTGGGGTCCAATTCTTGCATGGGATCCCTTCCTCCAACAAGGCTTGGAGGAAGAAATTCATGTTCGTGCACTGTGATGGGGATTGGGGCTTCGACCCTCAGCCCATTGAGAAACTACCCCCTTAAGCACCTCTGACTGTTGGAGACAGGTCTCCCCGGTTGCTAAAAATAATTTCTACCCTCAACAAAAACGCACTTCACATCTCTCAACTCCTCTTACCCTTTGTTTTATATTTTTTTCAATGAGCGAGAAGAGACAGGCCCTCTAACTCATGAAATTGGTAAAAATCCCTTTTATCCCCGACCATCTCTTTATTCTTTTACAAATTTCTAATTCTCTTTTCTCTTCTCTTTTTTAGAAAGTATGATGCAGAGAATGATTGAAGCTCGCCAGCAAGGAGCAGAGATGGATCGAGAGCAAAGGCCTCAACAAATAGGTCCTTCCTCCTCTACGAGGCTGGGCTCCAGCTCTCCCAGGGCGCTTCCATGCCCTGAAGAAGGACTGACCATCTTCTCTGACTCAGGAGAGAACAACAATATCCCACTGGCGAAATGGCCAAGAGCTACTCGTGGCATGGCCACTCTCCCTCAACCAGTTCCATCTAACCCCAACTCTAACCTTTTCATTAACACTTCAGTCTTGAAGTGTTCTGGAGATGTAGCCCTCCAGTTTATACGAGGACAGTGCCCCACTTTCGATCGATGTGTCCTGGAGAAGATGTCTAATCGTGAGTTGATGGAATCATGGTGCCAAGATGAGTCTCGGGTTGGTTCCCTTCCCTTTGTCCTTCATTCCCCCTCTCTATCTTATTTATATTCTAAACCTTTTTGCTGTTAGGCGGCTGCCAAGAAGGCTATTTTGTGTGCGCGAGCTACTAGTTCTATGATGAAGTTTGATTTGATTAAGGAGAATAAAGCACTACATGAGAAGGAGCAGCGATTTCGAGCTCTGGCCAAGGAGCACGGGGCCAGCTGAAAAAGCTTAAAGAGGAGATGGCAGAGATGAAGAAGGCTGAGGCGAAGGAGATCGAGATTTTTCATAGTGAGGCGTGAGATGAGGCTCTGGCAGAGACAAGGAGCTTAGCTGATGGCGTCTTGGCTAAAGCTCAGGAGGGCTGGGAGACATAATTCATGAACTCTGAAAAGGGTTTCAGATTGATCCAACACACCAGGGAGACGACCCAAAAGGCCTTCTTGGGATTCGAGGAGCTCTACAAACTGCTTGTCCCGGAGGCCATGGGCTACTATCACTTTGGCATGGACGCACAGGCCAAATGGGTTTTGGATCAGCCTGGTCTTCCATTCGACAGAAACCTGCCTCTAAAGATACCTCCCGAGCCGACCTCTTTCACCTACGCTCCTGAACAAGATCGTCTACATAAGCTTGGAGCGGCTGAGTTTGTTGAGCATGTTCTAGACACGCTTTGCACTCCTGAGCCAGAGCATTCTCAGCTAAACCAGTCCTTTACCTTGGCTCTTCCTGCATCTACTTCCTCCCCCACCTTCGCCGGTCAGGGTGAGCTGCCTGGCGGGGCCTCCCCAGGGGACCTGGCTGCGGAAGAAGCTGTGGACCAGCTGGCGGCTGAGTCTTGACGCGAAGGCTGTAGTGTAGGTTGGCTTGTGCATGTCTCTTCTTCTTCAGACAGATCTGTTTGTTGTTTGCTTATGTGGCTGATCTGTTCTTTTACGTATCTCCTGTATGATGAACAATCATTTTCTTTTTTTTGTCGTGTAATAACTTTTCATATTCTAGGGTTTCTTGGTTTTCCGGAAACCCTAGTACTTTTATTCTCTATGGCACATGCTTTGTTTTCTTTATATATGCGCATTTATGATTGTTGTCTTTCAATTTCATTATGGCTTCTGCTTCCTTGCTTGAAGAGCTTGATACTGTGAAGTGAAAAAACCTTTCTCTGTTTGCCGAACATTTCAAACTCACAGACAAACTATCCGTCCTCTCGGAAAAAATCTCTTACATGTGCCGGCTCCTGGAGAGAAAGAGGCAGAAAAGGCGCCATTACAAGCGAAAATGGGCCGAGCTTCGCCAGCTGAATCGTCAACTGCAGGAGGAAAAGGGTGATTTGACAGAGTCAGTAAGCCAGCAGGCCGTTGCCGCCTGTGAGTCTCATGCTATCTCCGAGCGAGATGACAAGTATCGCAACCGCTACCATGAGACCGAGCGTGAGATATGGCGTATTCGCCGAGTTCTATCTTCTGACTGGAGGGCTTCTGCTTCTCACTGATGAACATTATCTGGACTTTTTTATGTTTCTGTTATTTTCTGCATTTGTAATCAAATTCGCCAATTTTTCATTTATATAAGAAGGCGCATGTATTCCAATAAATTTGTGATGGAGCAATAATCTTGTATCAAGTACTTGTGAAATATTTTAGTCGATCTTTAGCTAATTCTTGCTTTATTCTGTTTTTCAATCGAACAAAATGAATTGGGGGCCTTCAACCTTAGCTTATCCTGGATTTTCCTGGTGGTCAGACCAGACACATTGTGGCATTCGCTCTTAATTAATCTTAGTTTGAAATATTGACAATCAGGTCAGGAATTTTATGGGCATCTGCCTTTAGCCACTCCTGGCATTTTTAAAGTAGTGACAATCAGGTCAGGATGGGCATCCGCCCTTAGCCAATCCTGGCTTAAACTGACAATCAGGTCAGGAAAATGGGGCATCCGCCCTTAGCCAATCCTGGCTTAAACTGACAATCAGGTCAGGAAAATCAGGGCATCCGCCCTTAGCAAATTTTGGCTTAAACTAACAATCAGGTCAGGAAAATTGGGGCATCCGCCCTTAGCCAATCCTTGCTTAAACTGAAAACCAGGTCAAGAAAATCGGGGAATCAACCCTTAGCACATCCTGGCTTTAACTGAAAATCAGGTCAGAAAAATCGGGGCATCCGCTCTTAGCCAATCCTTGCTTAAACTGACAATCAGGTCAAAAAAATCGGGGCATCCGCCCTTAGCCAATTCTGGCTTAAACTTCCAATCAGGTCTGGAATATCGAGGCATCTGCCCTTAGCGAATTCTAGCTGAAACTGACAATCAGGTCAGGAAAATCGGGGCATCCGCCCTTAGCCAATCCTAGATTAAACTGACAATCAGGTAAGGAAAATCGAGGCATCTGCCCTTAACCAATTCTTGCTTAAACTAACAATCAGGTCAGGAAAATCGAGGTATCCGCCCTTAGCCAATTCTGGCTTAAACTGATAATCAGGTCAGAGAAATCGAGGCATCCGCCCTTAGCCAATTATGGCTTAAATCTGTAAAAAACAAAGTGGAATACAAAATAACACTTTTATAAATTTTTGGTTGTTTTTTCATACATAATATTTTTGTAAGTTAGTTATGTTCCAGGATCGCGGTAGCTTGACCCCATCTACCTGCTCCAGTTCATAAGCTCCACTCTACATGATTTTTGTAACTTTAAGAGGCCCTTGCCAGGTAGCGTCCAGCTTTCCTTTTGGCTTACCTAAGTCAGATCTGTGAAGGACCAGATCTCCCACTTGGAAGTATCTTTTGATTACGGATTTATCATAGGTCGCTTTAACTCTCCCTCTAATGTGCTCCATTATGACGACAACTCTTTCCATTTTTTCTTCCACTAACTCCACAGCATCCTATATCAACAACTCAATTTGCTCCTTCGCAAAGTTCTGAATCCTGTGGGTTTCCATACTGATCTCTGCGGGGACCACAACGTCCATGCCATAAACAAGACTGAATGGTGTTTCTCCGGTGCTTTCCTTGGGGTTAATCTTGTATGCCCACAGAGTTGAACTAAGCTCTTCAACCCACTTGCCTCCCAATCTCTCCAATCGTGCCTTGATTCTTTGTACAAGGATGTGATTAGTGACCTTGGCCTGGCCATTAGCTTGTGGATGGTAGACAAATGTGCAATGTTGGTCAATTTTTATTCGAGTACACCGGGCTTTGATTCTGGCGCCAATTGACTGGGTGCCGTTATCTGAAACCAAAATCCTGGGGATGCCAAATCGATAGACTATGTTCTTCCACAAAAATCCCATTACCGCATCCTTTGTAATTTTTGCCAAAGCTTCAGCATACACCCGCTTGTTGAAATAATCGATGGCCACTATCAAAAATTTCTTTTGGGTGGGGGCTGTGGGGAAAGGCCCTACCAGGTCTATTCCCCATTTGGCGAATGGACAAGGAGATCTCATCGTCATGAGCTCCTAAAAAGGTTTATATATTAGGAGCGAGTTCTTTTGGAATTTGTCACAAGCCCGGACAAAAACCTCCACTTCATTCCTCAGTAGTGGTCAAAAGTAGCCTGCTCTTACGATTTTGCTCGAAAAAGCTCTGGCACCCATGTGATTGCCGCAACATCCTTCATGGACCTCTTTAGGGACATGATTATCTTCCCCTGAGCTCAGACATCGCAGAAAGGGCTGCCCAAATCCCCTTCAAAACAACTCTCCCTTAATTGGGCAAAACCGTGCCGACCTAGTCCTTAACTTCATTGCTTCTCTCTTGTTCTCCGGCAGGTCTCCCTTCTCCAGGTATGCTCTAATAGGGGAGAGCAAATCTTCTCCTTCATCCACCGAGCATACTTTCTCCTCTCCAAATTCCTGATCTGCCATTAATAGAGTAATCATTATTTCCCGACGATCCACTGCTGAACTGGCCACTTTAGCCAAGTAGTCCGCTCTCATATTTTCTTCTCTGGGGATCTGGAGGACACTCAGAGTTCCAATGGTTTTAGCTAACTCTCTGAATTGAGCTAGGTATCTTTGCATATGCTCATCTCTTGTTTCAAATTCTCCATTTATCTTCCTACATACAAGCTTCGAATCAACTCTCACACAAATCTGCTCTACCCCCAAATACTTGGCCATCTGGATTCCCCTCAAAAGAGCTTCGTACTCAGCTGCATTATTAGATAATGTATAGTTCATCCGTATTGCATACTCGGTGGTTACTCCAGTTGGGTCAGTCACTACCACACCCACACCACAACCTTAGTTTCCTACCGACCCATCCGTATAAATATTCCAATCTCTTCCCTTCTCAGGAGATCTGATCATTTCTTGCATGAAGTCAGCCAGTGCTTGGGCTTTAATGGCTGTTCTTGCTTCGAAAGTTATATAAAATCCACTAAGTTCAATTATCTACTTGACCAACCGTCCTGATACCTCTGGCTTATCCATGATAGTTTTTAACGGTAGGTTGGTTCGCACTATTATGCTGTGTGAGAGAAAGTAAGGTCGTAATTTGCACGCTGTGCCGACAAGAGCTAGCATTGCTCGCTCCACCTCCACATATCGAATTTCATCATCGTGCAATACTTTGCTCCAATAATAAACCGGTTTCTGTATTTTTCCTTCCTCTCCGAGCAAGACCGAGCTCACGGCCTGTTGTCCAAAAGATAAGTATAAATTAAAGGCTCACCCTTAATTGGCTTAGTGAGCAAGGACATGGTAGCTAGGTGCTCTTTCAACATCCTAAATGCCTCCTCACATTCATCACTCCATTGAAACCGAGCTTTCTTACGCAAGGCCTAGAAGAATGGTAAGCTTTTCTCATCTGAGTGCGAGATAAATCTACTCAAATCATTAATTCGGCCCGCCAGGCACTGTATCTCTTTCACGTTCCTTGGATCTTGCATGTCCATGATGGCTCTAACTTTTTCTGGGTTAGCCTCGATTCCCTTTTTTGTGACCATATACCCTAGGAATTTACCAGCTCTGACCTCGAATGCACACTTTTTGGGATTGAGCTTCATCTTGTATCTTCTCAAGGTGTCGAAGGTTTCCTTTAGGTCATCCACATGCGAGGCTGCCTTCACGCTCTTGAGTAACATATCATCGAAGTAGGCCTCCATGTTTCTTCCCAGATGGACTTTGAACATCTTATCCACCAATCGCTAATACGTGGCGCCTGCATTCTTGAGCCCAAATGGCATGAACACGTAGAAGTAGGTTCCCTTCGAGGTTATAAAACCGACCTGCTTCTAGTCCTCCTCCACTAACCTGATCTGATGGTAGCCTTGCGAGGCGTCTATCATGATTAATAGCTCGTAGCCAGACGTGGAGTCAACTAACCGGTCTATCCTTGACAGAGGATAGTGATCCTTAGGGCAAGCACGGTTAAGATCGCGAAAATCTATACACATACGCCAGTCTTCCAGGGTTTTAGGGACCAATACTGCATTAGAGAGACATTTAGGGAATTGTATCTCTTGAATGTGCTTATCTTTTAACAGCTTTTCAACCTCAGTATCAATAATCGCCTCCTTTTCAGGGCCAAAGTTACGCTTTCTCTGCTTAACTGGATTTTCCCCAGGGCTAATATTTAGGTGGTGCTGGACGACTGCTGGGTCTATCCACCAGATCTTGGGGAGACCAGGCAAAAACATCAGCATTTCTTCTCAAGAATTGGACCAGGTCTACCAGAACTTCCGGGCTCAGAGTTGTTCCCACTCTTACAACTCTGCTATCATCCCCTAGAACCATCTCTACCATCATCAGACCCTCCTCTCGCTGGGCCATCTCTGGTGTTGTGTTCTCTTTTCTAGCTCTTTTATTTTGCCTTTCCTATTTGTTACGCCGAATACACTCAACATACGCTTTTCTGGATGCATACTGATCACCCAGGACCTCACCTATTCCATCCTGAGCTGGGAACTTCAACTTCATATGATACTTTGAGATCACCGCCTGAAATCGGCTCAAGGAGGTTCGTCCAAGCATAACATTGTATGAAGATGGTGCATCCACTACCAGGAACCGCACTGTCATAGTCATCCTATATGGCTCTTCTCCTAAGTTTACCAAAAGCCTTACTTCCCCTAAAGGATTTAAAGCCCCCCTGCAAATCCTACCAACGAAGTTGTCACCTCCTCCATTTCTACATCCTATTTCAGCTTTCTATTGCAATCATAGAACAGGATATCAGCCGAGCTTCCTGTATCCACAAATACCCTTCTCACATTATAATTTGCAATAGTGGCTGTTATGACCAGGGCTTCCATGTGAGGAGCCAGGATGACATTCTCATCCTCTGATCTAAAACATATGCTTTGACATGGGGCTATCTGTCCCACCTCTCACGATTTACTAACCAGGTCCTTTGCAGCTTGGACATAGCTGTTTTGGGTTTGCCTGGAGTGTTCGTCCCACTCACCCCCTGTGATCATTAGGATTTCCCCTCGTATGACCCGGGTTTGGTCACTCCGCCTCCCATTGTTTATTCCATTATCTTGTCCTTGTCTGTTCCCTTGAGGCTGATCGCGTCTGCGCGAGTAAGACCTGGGATCCTCTTTTCTCATACGCACATACTCTTTTAAATGCCCGACCTGCACCATTCTTTCTAATTCATCTTTCAGATGGGTGCACTGATCCATGTCATGACCATACTCATTATGGTATCTGCAGAATCGGTAAGATCTTTCTTTTCGCAGTTTTTGAGAGTAAGTTTTAGGCCATTTGAGATCAGGGTGCCTTTATATTGCTTGCAAAATCTCTCCCTGAAGTGTCGCCAATGGTGTGTACCTGTCGAAACGAGGCCGTCCCCCTGCTAGGTCCGGACTTAGCTTTTTCAACGGCGCCCTTTCCTCCCTATTAGGTTTGTCCCTTTTCTTCTCTCCCTCTTCCTTAATCTTTAAGGCCTCCTCCAAGTGAATGTACTTTTCTGCCTGCTCCAAGAGCTCTCTGAATTTCAGCACTGCCTTCACAACCAGCGACTGGAAAAATTCTCCTCTCCTTAGCCCCTGTGCTAACGCATTAACGAGAGCTCTTCCGATGCTGATGATACCTCGAGTTTCGCATTTGTGAATCGGTTGATGTATGAACGTAGGCTTTCATTTTCCTTTTGCTTGAGTCTGAATAATTCCAGTGGCATCTTCTGGTACTTCCTGCAGCTAGTTGATGTATGCTGAATAATCGGTTGGTTGGTGCAGGAATGACAAGCTAAACTCATCGAAATTGCTGATAGAGCGCGGCGGCAACTGGATGAACAAGAGTTGGGCCGATTTTGTAAAGGTCATTGGGAAGACTCGGCACATGACTGCATTGGAGAACTTGTGCAAAGTCGTCGCGATCTCAAATTAGCTCAGGTGATCCCACGGGTCTATTGTCCCATTGTATTCGAAGCCTATAGATCTGTAAGAGGTCGGCACGTCATCGCGCATAACCGCATCCGTAAACAGTGTACCCCTCCGTGTCGGCACCGCACCTATGCTCGCCATCTTCTTTTTGAACTCCCTGACCTCTTTCTGTAGATTTTGCATTTGTTCAGTGAGGTCCGGGTTGGTTTGGCTCAAAGTTTCGCTTGCAGAAGTGGAAAAATTCTCTACCTCATCCTGGATAGGAGTCCAGACCATGCGCTGGGCGCGTAGTGGCTCTGTCTCCGGCGGCGGGACTGTCTGGGACGGGGAAGTTTTAGACGGGGGCGTCGAGAATTATGAGAACTTCCTTTCGAAAACCACCTCCACAGCCTTACCAATGAGATCAGACAATTGCCCGAGAAAGGCATCATTCAGCGGTCCACCGTCAGCTTGTGCAGATCCACCAAGGGGTTGCATGACACTTGTCCCGGCTATTGCTGATTGCCTTGTCTCTGCTGGTTCTGACGCCGACGGTCCCGTGGTTTTTGGCATACCCCACGATGTGGCAGAGCTTGGTGTACCACCCAACTCTGCAACCAGATTTCATCGAAGCCCCGCCGAATCCATGTGTTATTCTCACATGTTAGCTTTGAACAGTTCCCACGGACGGCGCCAATTGTTTCACCCGAGAATTTTGCCACGCTTGAGACCCAACCTTCACTTGATACACGCCTGGCCTGCACCCACAAATACGTCAGAAAAGGACCACCGGAGGTTTTTCGGTGGAGACCTCTCTGATGCTTAAGTTAGATAAGCGTAGTAGGCAATGAAAGATAAGCACCAAAAAATCATACCTCTCTCAGCCTTGGGGCTGAGTTATTTATAGATTTCCCTAGCGGGGACCCCTAATCTCGGGCCATTGCACAACCAATTGTGACAAGTGGTCCCACTTGTCCCCTCTTGGGAGACCAGAGCGCCTGATCTGCCCTAAGTCTGCCCTCTTACGATTCTCATAGGGAATATATACCAGACTAGGCTTATCCTTCACTGGGATAATTCCCTCCTTGTCTCCATGTACTTCTCTGGGCTTCTCTGGGAGAGTCAGCTCAGGTCTGTTTCAGGACAGGACTGGTCAGGTCTCCTAGTCTTTTTCCCAGCGATCACGGATCAAGTCCACCCCAATCCAGGTCTACTCTTTCAGGTCATATCAAAAAGAATTCTCATCAAATTGTAATAGAGTTCCAATAACCCTAACGATATTCAGATTAAAGGTGTGGTCCCAATATTTAATTGGCAATTCATAAATACGAACCCAAACCTATGGTGAGGCCAAGGTGGTTTTGTACGGATTAAAGTCTGGAGTCCAAGGAGAGATTCGAATAAGAGCTAGTATCGAACTTCCAAGAGGTTTTGGAAAACGTGCGTGCCCTGTCATCAGGAGAGGGAAATGAGATGTTGAAGTCCTTTGCCAAGGGGAACAAAGCTCCAAGGTCTGGTGATCTTCCACGTGGCTCTCAAAGTGTCATTGACTTCCTCGATCAAAAGGGGTTTCGATCCTTTAGATTTAAGTAGACGTGCGTTTAGATAATCATGTAAAACCGAAACACAAATTTTGATAACGGCTTTCGTCAATGGTGACAAAAAAAAATCTCCCTTCTTGATCAGGGGCGCCCCTAAAGAGTCATCCACCAGGGGCAGGCTCGAAGGGATGGGAAAGGGATGAGCAGTCGTGCCCGGAAGGCTCCAAAAAATTGGGCCGTTGTTGCTAAGAGAAGAGGCGGATGTTGGATTGGAGACCCGCTGGGCTTGAGGCAAAGTGAATCATACTTTTCGTACCTACTTTTAAAAATAATTTGGTCAAGCTTAAAGGTTCGCTCACAAGAGTACGAGGTCACTTGTAGGTATGCAAGTTGACTCGAGTCGAATCTCTCGAGGAAGACTAATCGGAGGTAGTTTTTGCGTTCGATTCATGAACGAGGAAATGACGAAGAAAAGCTAATTTAAACACTCGAAATCAAGACATTGATTTAAACGATGAACAATGAAATCAAAATCTTTGAAAATATTTAAGAAAATGGGGGTCTAGAGCTCTAGAATCGTCTCCACGATCAATAGGCATTTCATCAAACACTTAGCCTACGAGCAAGGGTTGTCAATCCCAACTTGTAGATTATACACCCAACAATCCCAATTGATGGTTCTAAACGATTCTAGGCACTAGACCTGTAAGCTCTAGCCAACAATCATCAACAAATTCATTATCATAAACCCAAAACAGACAAGAACAAGATTAACCATGAAAAGCTATCAGGAGGCAACAATGGGGTTTTATATAACAACTATTCTAATAAGAGTTCCTAACAAGCACATAATTAATAAGTACGAGAATCTAATGAACACAACTATGAATATGAATCAAGAGCATTACAAACGTAATAAAAGTTCATAATCTAAGCTATCAAGAAACAAAACTAGTAATGCAAAGGAAATTGAAAACTTACTAATTAACGAAAGAGAGTAACATCATTTAATCGAGGAATTAAACTACTGAAACCTACTACAATTAATCTAGTTAAGCTATGAGTAACGATCTAAAATCTACTAAAGTCTTAAAATTGAAGTCTGAATTGGGAAAAGGACAAAACGAAGAAATATACAAGAACACTCTTAGGTTGTCATCTCCAAAGAGGTTCGAAATTAGGGTTTTGTCCCTCTGTGCCGCACTCCTTCCAGCTGAAGAGAAACGTCTTATTTATAGAGTCGGACGAGGAGGGCATCGCGGTAAAATTGCCAAAAAATTATGATCATCGAGGAACATCCATCGACGGTGTCTATTACGTCAACAACCGTCGATGCCGGGCGTCGGTCGACGGTGGTGCGTGGTTCTCGGCGTGTCAGTAGACAACTTCCTTCGACGCTGGCAGCATGGTGGCGTTAACGCCGCATCAACGCCTGTCGTCGGTCGACGGGTGCTCCTTGGCTACTTTTTTACCGATTTGCTCATTCTCGTCTCTTGGTTCTCGCAACGGTTTGCAAGCTTCATCCTTTCAGTACTGAGCTTCCTCGGCTACTTTAGTTGTATGGGAAAAACAGAGAGAATAATCACCTAATTACAATAATTATAATCAAAACACATTAAAATAAGCCAAAGTTATGTAAATATGAAAATATGCTCAATCTATCCAACTTATACTGAAATTAATCATAAGTCTAACTCAAATACTACCTAAATATACACAAAAATCAAGACAAATGCATGCTAATCAACTACCCCACGCTTTATTGGTTTCTTCGTCTTCGAACAAACGATAATTCCAAAGAATAACAAGTAAAAAAATAAGCTGAAGCAAAGAGTCGTTTCGTTCTACATAGATAATTTTGAAAATATAGATAATTGCAACGCAAACTCAAACGCTAGACCATTATTACATTGTTGCTCCAAAAACAAAATCATGCATTCTCACAAAGGGTAATATATATGTGTATGCTCAAAAGCACTCAAGTATTATTTTTTATTGAGACGTGTATACGCTCAAATCATCAAAATATATGCAAAATAAACAAGAGCTGCAAATCAAAAACTTCTCCATCGCATAATAAGTGTGTAACTAATAAAGTGTCGGAAAGGGTCTTTAACGGGTTGTAATGTAGGCTCCTTAGATGGGTATGGAATATATAAGTCGTGTGGCTAACTCACGATATAAAGTGATCAATAACTCATCAAACTATTCTAATCAGGAATCAACGTGCTTCACCTCATTCAAAAGAAAGCTCACCGAACTCTCATAACGTAGCCTTTAGACTTAGTTTGTTTCTCAACTCGAAACCCAAAATCGACTTTTGAACAAACCACTTAAACAATTTAGAAGCTTATGATACACTTGTTCTTTCAAACTCAACTCTTGACTCTTAAACATTTGGCGTCATAAGAAAATCAACAATACTAAACACAAGCCTTTATAAGCATATGCAACAACTCAATAAGATTCACCATCCTCTTATTCTTTCTTTTTTAATTTCTTTTTTATATATTTTCCTTTTTTTTTTTTTTTTTGAAGGATGGTGATTCTTAACACTTATTACAATCTTTTCATAAATCCCTGATCACAAATCCAAAACACAAATAACCAATTCAATAACTAACTCTTACCCCACGCTATTAATGACGTAGGAGTTAACTCATAAACACTCATGGCTATAAGAAATGGATATTTGGTTATGAATGGATCATTCGGAATTTATAGTGGCTAATATATCTGGATATGGCCGGAATAAGGGTAACTTTTGTGTCCAATCGTCATATTCAAAGCTAACTACACACTACGATTTCAAATAGATCTCAAAACAAAACCTACTCAAGTACATGCAAAGATGATAAACACTCAGGCTACTCACAGGATTTTTGAATTGACGCTGCTTTTAAATTTTTGCGAAATAATTTGCGTCCAAGTACCATTTTACAATATATATAAATAATAATTTTGAAAAATTCTATGCACTTATTCACGCTCAAAGACAAGAACCTCAAACAACACATAGTCAACTTTGAGAGGATAAACCAGACAAACACAATTAAGCGCAGGACTAGCAATCAATCACGTTCAAATACTATCTATTACAAAACCACGAATTCAAATTGCACAATTGTACAATACAAATCATTACTCAATTACCCTCCCCCTCCCTAAAAATCTGGCAATCTCCAAATTGCCAAAAATACATAGAGAAACCAAATCAAACGAGGAAAGGAGTAAGAAAAATATCCCTGAAGACTAAATAGTCGAGCCGCTCCACATAAAATCGTGCAATCATCCAATCGCCTTGAATCACGTGATTTCGATTGTCTTGAATAAAAACTACAAAAACAAACAAACAAACAAAACAAATAAAAAGCTAACTATTTTTTTTGGATCTTGATTTATCAATTTGTATTTTTTAAGAAAGCGAAAGGCAATAAATAGATACAATAACATCCAACCGACCCGTCTCCAGCAAGTTCCCGGTGGCACGCCATTAAAAGGGCCCTGATGCTGAACATCATCCATATGATCAGGAGTACCAGCTGGCAATGACCCATCATATTCATATGAAACTGGGCGAAATTCGTCGTCAAGGCCGTTAAGAGCTCGTGGTTCCTTTCACCAACCTCACGAGCCAAGCGAGCATTCTCACATGCTGCACAAGCATCCTAGCCAGCTAAATGAACGTCATTTTCCATGAAAGATAAACTATCATAGATGTTCGTCTTAAACCCTGCATAATCGGCCAAGTAGGCATCGAAATCGTCCCTCCCGAATCGAGATGACTCGGCTGCTGGCTCATCGTCGAACTGAGTAGGAGTCCTGGTAGCCTTGTTTGTTGCATCATTGACATAATCCTCCCTACCACACACTCTATACTCCCACAGATCCGTGATTGTCTTAGACATCCCCTTAGATCGCCTTGAAGGCTAAAGGCTGGGAAAGATGAAATAAGGGGGCTCTATCAAGCAAAATTTATTTTATAATCCCCCCTCTTAGCTTAGTCTTTCTTGCCCCGCACTATCTTCATCCTTAAGACCAATGAATAACCGCACACCATAGCTAACCTAGTGATGAAAGTGCCATGAGAAAGTGGAACGGGCCTCTCTCTACCCATTTTACGGACGTTCTTAATGCTGCGTAGAAGGAGAGGGTAAATCTGAACTGGCTTCCTCCTCTTCATGCACCACATGGTATACAGATCATCCTTTTTCACGAGTGTCAGCTCTTCTTTGGCAAGCACGCATCTCGAGAGGAAGCGGTAGGCCACATAGAGTGCGTTATCTTGCAAAAGCATGAGAGGGTATTGGTTCGTCGCCTCCGTACCTTGGATCTTAATCTCCTCCTAAAAACACCTCTCATTATACTCTCCATCATGTTCGTCCAGAATCATCCTCCCACCAATATCAAAATACACCTCAATTGCCTCGGCGCTGAACACGTGCTCTTTTCCCCCGAATTGACACATTAATGAGAAGTTGGCCATAATCTTATAAGATGTTTAAAACTCGAGCATTAATTGCTCGTAGGCCTTAAATCGGGATCAAGACCATTTAAAACAACTGGGGGCTCGGATATACTGCATGAATCGCTCGGCCAAAGGGTCATTATGCGGCCAAGCGAAGCTAATGGTCTATTTCGATAGTCACCGGTCGGACAATCTGCCGAGTTTTCAACGACTTATACAACTCAACCTCGGAATCGTATACCTTAAATTTGGCCCACACACTTTTCTCCACATTCTTTCATTTGTTTGGAGGCTGACAAGTCGACATACTACCAGATATATTGGGATTGGAAGAAAATTTATATAGGTAGCCAGATTACGGCTCAAGGTTGAAATTTACCGGATTGCGGCTGGGTAATAATTGCCGGACTGCGGTTAAAGCTCAGTCGGAATGCGATCTTAGTTAATGGTGAAGGATCGAAAGAAATCAAAGGGTAGAAGGTAGTTAACAGTCCACTAGAGGTCGCTCTAACCGTAGGCTACCATTAACTCAACAAAAATGCAAAGGCAATTTATCGAACAACTTGCGTGTACAGATTATCCCAATAACTCAGAACAAATCCAATGAAATCCCAACTTCCTAAAAATTAAAGACTAATTCCAAAAATCACAACCTAGAACTTCAACCCAAGCAATAATCAAAGTTTAAAGGGCAAGCCACGCTAACCAAATTGCCGAGAAGAGGGCCGTCATCTCGCTCTTCGAAAATTGATGAGAACAATTTGGTCGGAATGCAGCCAAGAAATTTTGGAGTGCGTTAGTCTGCAAATTCGTGGCCGACGGTGATGAAAGATGGTGAATTGTGAGTATTTCTATTCTCTGGGTCGTAGCAATGTGAGCGAGATTGTAAAAGTAAACAAAAGCCCCAAGTTGTAATGTAATAGTTTTAGTATTGGGCCGTAATGCGTTACCGGTAGTAGTTACTGCTAACTCTACTGCTAAGTAGCCTCTTAATGTCGCAAAGGATAGCCTTAGCGGTAGCAACTACCGTTAGGCTACCGCCAAGTGCTAGAAACTGTAAACTCTCGAAATAATAAATTGTATGAGCGTAAAATAATAAGAATATCATATCGTACGAACACAAAATAATAAGCATATCAAATGAAGATCACAAAAAATGATTAAAAAGATGAAAAATTGGCGTAAAACCTTTGTTCTCTCTTCTAACTTTGTTCGACCTAATCAACTACTCGTCGGGATCACGGCGTCTTTGCCATGACTTCGGATTAATGACACACTACCACCACCTAGCCTTGTTTTGGTCCCGCAGCAGCCCCCGGCTTTGTACTCTGGTCAACCATATCAATCGCACAGATTATTCCGGCGCTGCCACCGATTCTACATCATCACAGCCCGGGTTTGGTCCCTCAAAAGCCCTCTGTTTTCATCTCTGGTCAACCTCAACAATCACATCATATTATTCCAGCTTCCCTCGCTGGCCCACTTCTTGCGCCTCAAGCATCCCCGGCTTGGCCATTTCTGGCAGAACCTGCGCAATCTCAACCCCCGCGGCCAATCTGTCATCCGTACTCCCAACAAGTGTCTCTCCCATCGCTGATCTCGCTGCTTCAGTCTATTCTGATGCCTGCTTCTATCCAAACTGGTGACTCCTTCTCCATTCCTGGATCCACTGGTTTAGCTGGAGACGCTATCTCGTTTGGCTCCTTGCAAGCAATTAGGTTCTCCAGGCTTCTTGACTCACAAGAAAATCCTTTCCAATTTCCCGGAGCCCCTCTCATCGACGTTCCGTCTTTCTCGGCCACTCTTTCGATTGCGCCTGCTCGATCTGCTGTTAGGGTTTCCCATGCAGGGAAACCCACGTATCCATGGTTTGACCCGTCAAAGTTGACTGTTGACCCGATTTACAACCCTACGCAGACTTTAGTGTTGGCGGATCACACGGCTAGACCTAACTCAGTCTTGCAACAAACTCAAAAGGCTTCGGCCCCTCAATCCCCACAACAGTCAGTAGCCCAGCCCACAGGTTTTAATTCCCAGCCTAATGTCCAGGCGGCCCATACGACTAATTCTGATTGTCAGCCTGTTGTCCAGTCGGCCCAGGTGGATTTTTCAGCCCTTAATACCCAACCACATATCCTGGCAGCCTAGACATCCTCTACAGCTCCCCTTACCCAAGCCCATGCGTTCTTCTCTGCAGCCCAGCCCAATGCCCAACATGATTTTTTGGTAGCCAAGCTTATGGCTCCTCATTTAACCCACCAGCGGGCTTCCCCCTTTAATACAAATTACAGAATATAAAAGAAAGAAAAATCAAAGAAAATCTAAGGAAAAAGAAAATAAACGCTTAGGTTGCCTCCCAAGAAGCGCATCTTTTAACGTCGCTTGCTCAACGATACATCTAGAGATCAATATTCAGCCTGAGATGGATCCACAAACTCCATCACTTCATGGTCTTGATTTGTCAACATCCCATAGCGATAAAGTTTAACTCTATACCCATTAACTTGAAAAGTCGAATCCTTATTCTCATGTATAAAGTGACCGCTACCACGAGCTTGTAGCTCAAGTGGTATCACTAACCCTTTATAAGGGTGTTGACAAGGGTTCGAACCCTAGACCTCTCAAGTTATTTGAGATTTATCTTCTAATTTCCAACCACTTGACCCAACTTATTAAAAAAAAAAAGTGACCGCTCCAAACTCGTTTAGCTCTTTAATCAAAAACGGTCCACTCCACGTTGACTTGAGCTTACTTGGAAACAACTTAAGTTTAGAATTATAAAACAGAGCTAAATTACCAACCTCTAACTGCTTATCAACAATTATCTTGTCATGATGCTCTTTCATCTTCTTCTTTTGCATCCACGTGCTTTCATACGCCTCATCTCTGATCTCTTCAAGTTCAGTCAACTCTAGCTTCCTATAATCACCAGCTTCATCGTAATTCATATTCAACGTACAAATATCCTAACACGCTCTATGCTCTAAAGCTACTGGCAAATAACACTCTTTCCCATAAATAAGCCGGAAAGGACTCATACCTAGCACCATTTTGTATGATGTCCTATAAGCCCACAATGCCTCAATAAGCTTTGTCGCCAAATCTTTCATGTTTGGTCTCACTGTCTTCTCGAGTATGGATTTCAACTAACAATTACTGGTCTCGACTTATCCCAAAGTTTGTGGGTGATATTGAGTGGCCAACTTATGTCAAAATCCATACTTAGACATCAATTTCTCAAAAGCTCGGTTACAAAAGTTACTACCGCCATCACTGATTATCATTTTCGGGACTCCAAATCTACTAAAGATATTTTCTTGCAAGAACTTAAGCACTACCTCAGCATTCGCATTGCTAGTAGGAATCGCTTCCACCGACTTGGACACATAATCAACTCCAACCAGTATATACTCGAATTCGCCACTCTTGGGAAACGGTCCCATGAAATCTATGCTCGAAACATCGAAGATCTCTACCACTTGATTAGGCACCAATGACATCTCATCTCTCTTACAAATGTTTCCCGTTTGTTGGCAATTATCACAAGTCTTACAATACTAGTGCGCGTCAGCAAATAAGGTCGGCCAATAGAACCCGGCTTGAAGAACTTTAAATGCCTTATTCTGAGATCCAAAGTGCCCTCCAAGATCATGGCAGAAATGCAAGATACTCATTTTCTCTTCATTAGGGACACATCTTCTGCTCAACCCATCCTTGCACCGTTTAAAAACGTATGGATCATCCCAAAAGTAACTCCTGCATTTATGTAAAAATCTCTTCCATTCTTGGTAGGGTAAATGGTTAGGCACAATTTTACGCGCAAGATAATTTACTACATCAGCATACCAAGGAGTATCAACATTCTCAAGAACATAAGCAATGTCATAGGTAAACAGATCATCAATCATAACATGCTCATTCAAATCATTCTCTATCACCATCCTAGATAAATGATCAGCTGCAACATATCACAACCACGTCTATCTCTAATCTCAACATCAAATTCTTGTAACAACAAATCCATTAAATAAGATGCAATTTACTTTGAGTCTCAACAAACAAATGACGTAACGAAGCATGATCAGTATGAACAATCACTTTTGCTCCAACAATATATGATCTAAACTTGTCCAATGAAAATACAACATCTAGAAGTTCTTTCTCAGTAGTGGTGTAATTACGTTGGGCATTAGTCAACATATAACTAGCATACTATATCATCCTAAGCAGTTGATTAGAGTAGATTTGTCCTTATTTTTATTAACTTTTTAGTTCGTTTTTATATTTGTTTTTTGTATAAGTTGGATGATTTAAGCATAATTCCGTAATTTTATAATTCCAGCTTATTTTACCGCATTTTGATCTTAATTGATTCAATTAGGTGATGTTTCGTTGTTTTTCACCTAACAGCTAAGTAACCGGAAGAGTTTAGCACGTAAAAGATGAAGTTCGATGTTCGAGAGTAGAAGAACAAGCTTTCCGGTGAAACGAGTAGCAAAAGATCGAGAAATGGAGACCGATGCTCAGTCGCGTCGACTGACGCGACCGTCGACGCGAGCCATATCAGCGAGTCATGACCGCGTCAGTCGACGCTCTGTCGACCCAACGTCGATGCTACTTGCTGGAGCGTCGATGTCGACGCACCATTGTCGATGCAACGTCGATGCAACTTGCTGAAGCGTCGATGTCGACGCACCCCGTCGACGCACCTGCCCAGCCGACGCGCGCACCTGCCCAGACGACGCGCGCACCTGCTGACCACACCTACCGAGCGCTGCCGACCAAGTCTGCCGAGTCCCGCCGAGCGCCAGCACGCGTCAGTCGACGCTCCGTCGATGCACCGTCGACGCGATGGCCCAGAATTCAGAAATTAGGGTTTCTTGTGCGGCAAGACTTGTAATATTTATAAAAACCCGCCATATTTCAGATTTTGGAGGAGAGCCATGAGGACACGAAGACACAATGCCATCCTAGGGTATTTTAGCATCCAATAACAATAAATCCACGTCTTATAACAAGATTTGGAGACGCGGATCAAGGATCGAAGTTCTACGTGTCCGAAACACCGATTTCGCGCTCGAGAATCCATCTAGTCCCAAGATCAGCGTTCAAACTCCGGAATAGCTGGAGCTTTTCATTGCTTTCCTTAGTTTCAATAAGTTTTCTAAACTCTTAGATAATTTTCTAGTTAATTGTTTAGATAAATTCTTAGTTAATTCTAGTTTTAATTAGTTTAATCATTCTTATGCTTGGATATTGGATACTGGTTAATTTAGTTTATTTATGCGATTTAGTTTATGCTTAGTTAATGGTTCTTGGATTCGTATGATTCAATTGCTTAGCGATAGTTTCTTAAATTCATGCTTTTAGATATTACAATTAGTTCTAATCTTCATAGCATTAAATTGATAATTTAATTATTCCTCTTAGTTGATAAATTAGAATAATTAGTTAAATCAGCTTTAGTTTACTGCTTAGGACAACCCCTACCACGAGCTTATTGGGCTAATTATCAGCAGAACGTGGGACAAGACGAAGGGATTAACCGGCAGAACAACATGATCAACCACCAACCCAACATGGCGAATATGAGACCAAACGGGGAAATGAACAACAACGCTATTCGCCAACACAACCTCGAGAACGTGGCGATTAGAAACAAAGATTTTATGCAGCACAACGCGTATGCTAACAACCAAAGGCACGTGAATTATTGGTTGGAGAATCAAGATCACGGATACGAGCAAAATAACTTCGGAAGGAGATACGAGCGTGAGCACCAATATGCACACGATGACCACTACGGGAGAGTTGATGAACAAGTTAGAGAACCAAGGACAGATCGAGCACTTAGACAGCGCGACTTGGCACGTCCAAAGGTTGTACCCTTTAGGTCCGCCATTGTTCTTGGACCGACTGCGAGGGCAATGGAAATTAAACCGCATCAACTCAACCTACTCCCAACCTTTCATGGGAATGCGCATTAAGACCCTTTGGCATTTTTAAATTACTTTGTTGATGAAGTTGGCCGATTCGTAGTTCATGGCCTTCATCAAGAAGAAGTGCAAATGATTTGTTTTCCGTACAGCTTGAAGGAAAAGGCGAAGTCATGGCTACTGTCCTTAGAGCCTGGTTCGTTAACCGACTGGGATATGATTAGCGAGAAGTTTCTAAACCAATATTATTCAGCCCAAACGACGGGGCATCTTTGGAGGCAAATTGCTACTTTTGAGCAGTTGGAAGGAGAACTTTTTCATGAAACGTGGGAGCGTTACAAGATACTTTTGCAAGCTTGCCCCCACCACAACTATTCTCCGGAGATGACTAACCAATTCTTTTTCGATGGTTTATTGGACCATGGGAAACGAGAGGTAGAGATAGCAGCGGGAGGAGATTTTGGAGATTTGACAGCACACGAGGCAAGACAGGTGTTGGAAAAGCAAAGCGAAAAGTCTAGACAAACCAACTCTCGGCCTCGTAAAATGAGGGTTAACGAAGTTTCCGTTCCCGATCCTGATTTAGATGACGGCAAGTTAGTGAAGGCGAAATGTGAGGAGATATTTGACGAGAAATTAGCTGCTTGGAAAGCCGAGCGAACTAGCAAGGCCAATGCGCAAAGGATGGACGTAACATGTAACCAGTGTGGATCCCCCCAGCATTCAGCGGATGTGTGTCCAAACAACATTGAGCAACATGAGGATGTTAACGCGATCAAAAATTATTCGAATCAAAAGAAGTACACACCGCAACGTGATAATCCTCTTTTCAAGTGGGGCCCTAGAAATCCAAATCATATGCCACCTGACCCACAATATCCACCACCACAATATGCTCAAGCACCACCAGTGCCACCGTTACAAAATAACTTTCATACGCAAGGGCAGGCGTCAAGTACAACCAACCGAATGATCAGCTGTTGGTTTGGCAGCAAAATCAAGTAGCCGAGACGATCAGTAATAGAGAAGGGCTTACAAAGGTAAACGCGAAGATTGATGAACTTTCAAAGAAGGTGAGCGGAATTGACCATCTTTCCGGTATTGTGCATGATCTAGCTAAAAACATGGATAGAATGGAGAGAACTATGGGACAAATAGCAACTGATATTGCTAGGTCAAATAAGGAGAAAGACAAGCTACCAAGCCAACCGGAGCAAGCATCGGCGGTTCACGTCCTTCGCAGTGGGAAGAAGATCGACAATGGCATAGAGAACCAAGATGAGGAGCTTGTTCCTAAACCAGTGGACAAGATACATAAATCCACCAATAGATACGTGCCTGGTTCTATTCAAGGGAAATTCCGAGCGACACCTCTGGCAACGATGAACCACCGCAACCGAAGCAAACAACGATGCAGTATAAGGATGCTGTTCCTTTTCCGAGCCGATTACGTCCAGCAAAGAAGAACAAGAAATTTATGGAGCTGTACAATCTCTTGAAGAATGTGAATATAAACCTGCCACTTTTAGAAGTGATCAGGACGATGCCCGCCTACGTCAAGTTTTTTAAGGAACTTGCCTCGAGAGAGAGACGTTTGGCGACAACTCAATACGTTCCGTTACCGAAGGAAGTTAGCGCAATTTTCAAGAAACCATTACCGCCTAAGGAATGCGATCCTGGTAGTTTTTGCATAACGATTTCACTAGCTAAAGGGAAGAAGGCAGTAGGTATGTTGGACCTTGGAGCAGGCATAAATCTAATGCCGTATTCGCTTTATCAAGATTTTGATCTTGGACCCCTCAAACCGACCACTATGCGCCTACAGTTGGCCGATCGATCAACTCGACGACCTTTGGGGATAGTCGAGGATGTTTTAGTGCAAGTTGGAGAGCTAGTACTTCCAGTTGATTTTGTGGTTATGGACATTGGCGAAGTCCCGACTGAGGACAACGAGCACACCATTTTATTAGGGCGACCGTTCATGGCGACTTCCCATACTCTTATTGATGTTCATAAAGGGAGAATGACGATGACCGTTTTGGTCAAAACAGTGACATTTTCTCTGAAAGATATTCACAACACTCCCTCTCCTATTATGCAAGAGGAAGATTCATTCATTGATCCCGTTGCATCATGCGTCAACGAATTATGAGAGATCGCAACTTTGAACAAGTTAGGTGACAGAGACGACGCCGGAGTTTCTATCAAGGGAAGGAACAAGCAAGTCAATTCGTGTAAAGATTACGAGTCCTATGAACATATGCATTTAAGTGGAGAAGAATTGATCGAGTTGTTGGGAATTGACATACGCGACATCGTGGCAGAATTTGGAGACAATTTTGATGAGGAGTGTTCGCACAAACTCGAGCAAAAGTTAGAGTCGAAACCACCAATAAATCATTCAAGGCACAACTCCCTCGGCCCTAACGAAAAATTTTCGCGTGAACAAAACAAGGGCGAGGCATATTTCAAGGATTGGACGAGAAATAAGAAGAAACCGGAAGAGGTTCGCACGAGTGAAGTCAAGAACTCGAAATTTGAGGTTGGAGAATTAGTCTTGTATAATAACGAACGTAAGTACGACCCAGCCGATTTTGGAGCTTCATGGAGTGAACCATTCTCGATTAAAGAATTTGATGAGTACGGCGTAGCCACGTTGTACGATGAGATTGGCAAATCATCCTTTCAGACTCACAAGCATAGATTGAAGCCTTATCATGATGGACTAGGTAAAAATAGCAATCGCAAGATGGTGGAGTTTGGAGATCCACCGTACGTGGGGAGATAAACGAGCAAGATAGCGTCGAGCAAGCGACGTTAAAATTTGCGCTTCTCGGGAGGCAACCCGAGCATTTGTATCCTTTTGTACCTTATTTCTATTTTATTTATTTTTGATTTTTGATTTTTACTTGTTTAAGATCAAATGGAGAACTCGGATAAGGAGAATTGAACGAACGAGCGAAGGAAAAGACGCCCAGGAATCCGCCCATGTCGACGCCGAGCACCTGCTCGCGTCAGTCGACGCGGCGTCGACGCGAAATGCCGAAGAATCACTCTCTGTCGCGTCGACGCAAATCCAGACCCGGCCCAGAAACGGTTAAAAATCAGATTTTTGGCCCACGACCCGACCCGTATGCGTGTGACCCGCGGGATTGGCCTAGAAATTGCTTAAAAATAGTCTCTTTTTCCCTTTTTCTCACCTTTCTTCTTTTTCTAACCTCAAATCTTAATTCTCTATCCTTCTTCATGTCCTTTTTGTTGCAATAATTGATTTTTTTTAAGATTTCCAGGAATTCAAGCACTATAACACTCACAAACCCAGAAATTCATTCCAACTTTTTACGTACAAGCCAATTTCTCAAAAGGGGGCTACAAGGGTTGAGGCATATTCGGGCATTTCCAGGCAATTCGAGCATTTTTTCGAAAAATCGACGAGGTACTTCGCTTGAAACCTTCTTGGGACTTTATTATTCATTGTTTGGTATTGTGTTGGGAGTTGTTAGTGAAGGTTTTGTGCAAATAATTTGTTGGTTGAACACGCACGCCAAGTGTTCGACGTAAGTCCCCAAAGAAGCAAAAAGTTTTATTTTCAAGGTTTTTCAATCCCGTTCATTTTTGTATCGTTTGATAATGTCTCGAGCGGGTAAACGTAAAGATATCTCGGGTAAATACGGCGCACCGTTCCCGATTTTCGACAAAAAGGAAGGGGACATGTTCAAGAACATTCGGAAATGGGGATTTGCTACACATCGGACTTTGAACGTCCAAGCGCTCGAGGAGGAGGCTTCGGGTGGTTCGGACCACCACACCAATCTTTCGCGTTATGTAGATGGCCTCGGGTGTGGGTACTTCGCCCAAATGCACCTTCCCGGTTTTAGAGAACTCATGCTCGAGTTTTTCTCCACTTTGGCGATCCGGAACGACGAGACTTTCGCTTGTCGACTAGGAGGGAATGATGTTAGTGTAGACGAGAAGAGTTTTGGCAACATTTTCGGTTTCCCGACCGTAGGGGACCACCCGGTTGGAGTTCAAGGCTTCGATTTAGCCTCCTTTTGGGGAATGATTACCGGGGGTAACGTTGGCGATTGCAAGCGATTCCCGTGTTCTAAGATTCAAGATGACACACTCTACGTCGCCTACAAGGTCCTTGGCCACATTATACTTTGCAAAAACGAGGCAACTTACGCGACCAAGGCCGAGCTTTATGTCTTACAATGCCTCGTTGAAGGTCGCCCCGTCCGGTTGTATCCGTTAATTTTACAAGGGTTCTATAACATCACCAAGGGTACTCCGGGAAGCAAGTTGCCACTTCTTTCATTTGCACCATACGTTACCGGCCTCGCCCGTCACTTCGGGTTCGATCCATCCAACAACGGACTTAGCCCACTCAGGACCACTTCTTTACCTCTTACGCGTGCACCGGCTGTTGGGATTTGATGGTGCCGTCTCGCAGTGGAAAACAAAATTTTTAAATAAAAAGAATTTGAATCGAATTCAATTGACGACGGCCCATTTTACATTTCAATTAATTCAAACAATGTTTTAAATTGTTTTTCAAATAAAACAATTTGATTTTCGTAAAATCGAACGAGCATGATAAGTATCCATTTAATATATTAATCACATATATAACAATTATATATATATATTAACATATTAATTATATATTAAAAATATAAATCACATACACACATCAACAATAAATATATATATATATATATTACAGTACAGCATGCATGCAACCCATGTTGTATATATATATATCATACACTGCATTATATAAAATGCATGCATGCATATCATATATTTATTCAGCATGCACTTATATATATATATATATAGAGTATGCATGTAATATTATCTTTATTTATATATATATACATTAAGCATGCATATAATATATCTATATATGTATATTAACACACACAGCACACATATATATTACATATATATATGTATAACATGATCAGCCATCTTTTACCTCACGTCGTAGGAGGAGCGACGAGGCTGGAGCTCCGGCGACGAAGCGGCACTCGGCTGCGGCACGAGGTTTGGAACTGCACAGCCGTACGGAGACGACGCGGCTGGAAATCCGGCGGTGAAGCGGGACGACGGCAGGCGGGTGCGACGCGGAGAAAGCAGGCTGTCCGGAACGGCAACAGCGACAGCGGTGGAGTCCGGCGTGATGACAGCAGCGGCACAGTGCGATGAAAGCAGCGGCGCGACTCGGCTGCGAGGTGCGGCGTCCAGCGCGATGACCGCAGTGGCACAGCGCGATGACAACAGCAGCGCGACTCGGCTGCAGAGGTGCGGCGTCCGGCGCGATGACCGCAGCGGCACAGCGCGATGACAGCAGCGGCGCGACTCGGCTGCGGAGGTGCGACGTCCGGCGCGATGATAGTGGCTGTCCGGCGGCTGCGACGCGCCCACGACGAATTGGTGTCACACACCGTAAAACCTGACGACCTTACGACGGAGCACTAGATCCGATGAGGGATTGAAAACGACGAGAACAGAACGATTCGGTGCGACGGCGGTCGACGGCAAGCGGCGACTGGAGATGGTGGGTTAGGGTTCTCAACTTTTTTTCGAAAACAATTTTTCCGTCTGTTCTCTTCTTCTAAAAACCTTCTTCTTTTTAATCCATGTTTTTTATTATTATTTTTTTAATGTTAAAGGGCTCAAGCCCAATTAAATGGCTGGCCCAATTCTAAATGGCTAAGCTTTTCTTTGATGGGCTCAAAGGGAATGGGACCAGTTAAAAACAAAACCAATCTTTTAATTTATAAATAGTACCGGCCCAATAACTCTAAAGGGGCTTATTGGGCCGACCCAATTTTAAAACAAATAGCCCATTGGAATTAAATTATTTCTCACAAACGATACCTCCGAAAAATATAACAATTATATTTTCGCGTCCAGAATAACCTTCTCGTATTTTTCTCAATTCATAATCACAATTACGAACCTTAGATTCAATCATATTGACATCTAACTTTGCTAAAATTAACAATTAATTTCTAGCTATCGTTTTCAATAATCAAGAAACACGTGGTGTGACCCTCAATGGTTCAGGTGTAAGCTAGCCGTGGGTTCACAACACATTGTGATTCGAACAACACATTGTTCTTATATGAACTCGTCCCTTAGAGTCCCTGATTAAATAAAACTCATTTTACTTAATCACTGGTCAAACCAGAACCCAACGAATTATGAAAAGCGCCTAGCAATAACGCATCATAATTCCCTAAATACAAATGAAGTGCCTGCAAGAACCTTGTGATATAGCTTATATGTACAGTACGATCCCTTCGCGATCTATGTCCCGATTGAAGAAGAGGTATTGGTTCATCGAGACTTCTTTCTAGTTCAATAACTGTGTGTACGTTCTAGGTTCAAGATAATCCGTTCGTGTGTGATTTAGAGAAACACATTTCTCCAAACACCCCACTATYAGCTCTGGCCAGAGACTCCGAGGATTTATCAACCATCAGAACACACAGGACATCCATGACTTATCWTGCGTCCGAATCCCCTACTACCATGCACAGACTTCCCAGTAGATTCCCGACTATGTGAACGTTGCCCCTTTTGATTGGCCTCTAAAGAGACACAGAGACAGGTCACAACATAGCCTGTCCTCTAGTGAAGTCATGGTGAGGTCTGGTCTTAAGGATTAATATTGTACGCTATACCATAGAAATCATCTACTCGATGAGTGGGAACCACTTAGAGATTTCTAGGTGAGGGAGTTCAGTGAACTCATCTTATGAGCACCTACTTATGTATGTAGATGTCCACACACCGTGACCGATGAGACGCGGTCCACATACACTAAGTACTAGTCTTAATGGGAAAGGTCTGTATCCTCATTATGGCGTAACCCTTTGACTAGGAACAAGTTCGACGAGTTACATTACGTGCTGGATTATCTCACAGTTCTGCTAGACCAATCCACCGTAATAAAGTAACTTCATCAGGACCATACCTATGCAACAAGAATGGGATAAAAGATATGGATTGCCAATAAGTATAAAAGATATTATTACGAATAAAAATTGTATTACAAGAGAGTGGTCAGACCACAGCCACAAGTTGTCTTGTTGGTCACCTTATTCTAACAATCTCCCACTTGACCTAAAGCCAACTATTCATGTATCTAAGTCCCATCGACTCTCGATGTTTCTCGTGGACTGATATCGATAATGGCTTGGTGAAGGGATCTGCAACGTTGTCTTCAGAGGTGACACGTTCAACAATGACTTCACCCCTCTCTACAATCTCACGAATAAGGTGATACTTCCTCAATATGTGCCTGGACTTTGGATGAGATCTCGGTTCCTTGGCCTGCACTACGGTGCCGGTGTTGTCGCAGTATACCTGTACTGCATCATCCGCACTTGGAAATACACCCAACTCTTGGATGAACTTCCTTATCCAAGAAGCCTCCTTTGCTGCATCACATGCTGCAATGTACTCAGCTTCGGTGACAGAATCAGCCGTCGTGCCTTGCTTGGAACTCTTCCAACACACGGCGCCACCGTTGAGCTTAAAAATAAATCCTGAATTTGACCTTGAGTCATCCACATCCGACTGGAAACTAGAATCCGTGATGCCTTCTATTTTTAGCTCGGCATCCCCGTAGACTAAGAACAGATCTCTAGTTCTTCGCAAGTATTTGAGAATGTCCTTCACTGCCTTCCAATGGGAAGGTCCAGGGTTAGACTGATATCTGCTTGTGACACTCACCGCAAACGTAATATCAGGTCTCGTACATAGCATGCCATACATTATGCTWCCAATARCAGATGCATATGGTGTCCTATTCATCTCATCGATTTCCGCTTGCGTCTGAGGACACATAGATCTCGATAGACGAATCCCGTGGGACATTGGCAAGGAACCTCTCTTGATTCTTCCATGTGAAAACGTTTCAATACGGTGTCTATGTACAAGGATTGGGACAAGCCAATCAATTTCCTCGATCTATCTCTATAGATCCGTATTCCCAATACGTAGGATGCTTCGCCCAAATCYTTCATTGAGAAACGTGTGGATAACCATGCTTTGGTTGATTGCAACATCCCTACATCATTCCCAATGAGTAGTATGTCATCAACGTAAAGCACTAGAAAAGTCACAGCGCTCCCACTAACCTTCTTGTAAATAAAAGGTTCCTCCGGATTCTTTACAAAATCAAACTCTTTGATAACTGTGTCGAACCAGATATTCCAACTTCGGGATGCTTGTTTCAATCCATAAATGGATCGCTGGAGCTTGAAAACCTTTTGCTCCTCTCCAGTGGATATGAAGCCTTCCGGCTGCGCCATATAGATTTCTTCCTCAATGTTACCATTAAGGAAGGCGGTCTTCACATCCATTTGCCATATCTCGTAGTCATAATACG
>BMAC01000389.1:669114-707201 GCA_014905375.1 Phtheirospermum japonicum | reverse complement strand
TGAAGTTCGATGTTCGAGAATAGAAGAACAAGCTTTTCCGGTGAAACGAGTAGCAAAAGATCGAGAAACGGAGACCGACGCTCAGTCGCGTCGACTGACGCGACCGTCGACGCACCGTCGACGCGAGCCATGTCAGCGAGTCATGACCGCGTCAGTCGACGCTCCGTCGACGCAACGTCGACGCTACTTGCTGAAGCGTCGATGTCGACGCACCATTGTCAACGCAACGTCGATGCAACTTGCTGAAGCGTCGATGTCGACGCACCCCGTCGACGCACCTGCCCAGCCGACGCGCGCACCTGCTGACCACACCTGCCGAGCACTGCCGACCAAGTCTGCTCGAGTCCCGCCGAGCGCCAGCACGCGTCAGTCGATGCTCCGTCGATGCACCGTCGACGCGACGGCCCAGAATTTGGAAATTAGGGTTTCTTGTGCGGCAAGACTTGTAATATTTATAAAAACCCGCCATATTTTGGATTTTGGAGGAGAGCCACGAGGACACGAAGACACAACGCCATCCTAGGGTATTTTAGCATCCAATAACAATAAATCCACGTCTTATAACAAGATTTGGAGACGCGGATCAAGGATCGAAGTTCTACGAGTCTGAAACACCGATTTCGCGCTCGAGAATCCATCTACGCCCAAGATCAGCGTTCAAACTCCGGAATAGCTGGAGCTTTTCATTGCTTTCCTTAGTTTCAATAAGTTTTTTAAACTCTTAGATAATTTTCTAGTTAATTGTTTAGATAAATTCTTAGTTAATTCTAGTTTTAATTAGTTCAATCATTCTTATGCTTGGATATTGGATACTAGTTAATTTAGTTTATTTATGCGATTTAGTTTATGCTTAGTTAATGGTTCTTGGATTCGTATGATTCAATTGCTTAGCGATATTTTCTTAAATTCATGCTTTTAGATATTACAGTTAGTTCTAATCTTCATAGCATTAAATTGATAATTTAGTTATTCCTCTTAGTTGATAAATTAGAATAATTAGTTAAATTAGCTTTAGTTTACTGCTTAGTTCGTAATTGATAATCTAGTTTAAAGTAATTAGTTTAATTAGTTTAATTATCGTCTTAGTTTATAATGATCGAAGCAATCTATTCAAACCCCCAAATGTATATGTATGTTATTCGTAATTGAGAAAAAACATCGAAAGGACCGAACAGTTGTTTCCTCAAGAGATACGACTCGAGTCAAACTCATCACCCTACAGTTACCTCGTACACTTGCGAGCAAACTGACGTGCTTTTAAATTAATTATTAAAAATGGGGTGCACAAAAGTTTGAGTCACACACATTGCCCCAAAACAGCCCCCACTGCCTCATTAGACTCATCACACATAATTTCAAAAGGTAGAGTCCAATAAGGGGTAACAACTACAGGTGCTGACGTAAGCTTCACATCAAGAGTTAACAATTTACATAATGGGCGACTAATTTTAGAATAATATTTAATAAATCGCCTATAAAAGCCTGCATTCCAAGAAAACCTCTAACACCTTTGACATCACGAGGGGGGAAGGGTCTCAATCACATCAGTTTTAACCTTATCAACTTCCAACCCCTTTTTAGACACAATATGACCCAACACAATACCGCTTTTGACCTTAAAATGGGATTTCTCCCAACTCAAAGTAAGACTTTTCTCAATACAATGATCTAACACCATATATAGATTAGACACAATTATCAAAAGATGAACCAATAAATGAAAAATCATATTTAAGTACCTCAAGGAAATTATCGATGAAGTCGGTGAAAATGGAAAGCATACATCTCTGGAATGTTGCTGGGGCATTGCATTGGTCGAACGACATCCTCCAAAAAGCAAATGTGCCAAAGGAGCATGCAAACGTCATCTTGCTCTGGTCCTATAGCCACTTGATAATAGCGTGAAAGGCCATCCAAGATGCAATAAAACTCATGTCCAGCAGGCTTATCAAGGGGTTGTTCAATAATTGGCAATGGGAAGTGATTTTTTCTGGTGGCCGCATTAAGCTTCCTGTAATCAATACACATGTGCCACCCAGTCGTAAGACGTGTCGGGACTATCTCGCCTTTCTCATTTTCTATTATGGCGATACCACCTTTCTTCGGAACCACATGAACTTAACTCATCCATTTGTTGTCGGCGATAAGAAAAATAATCCCCTCATCTATTAACTTCAAAATGACCTTTTTTACTACCTCATATAGCGTTGGAGTCAATTTGGACGTCTCTTACCGGCCTCCTATCAGGTTCAATCTCGATTCGGTGCATACAAGTAACATGACTTATTGATTCGAACTTTTCCACACCTCTTTTTATTTAAAGTTGTCAATTTTAAAAAGTTCTCCCGCAAGAAAACGGCATCACTTGTAGGTGGGTAAGTTGACTCGTGTCGATCTCGAAGGAAATCTAATTTGGAAGTTCATTTTTTGTTTGCGTTTCACAAATAAGAAAATTAAGAAAAATAACACACGGTCGCAAATCGGTTTGGTTGTTTTAAGAACTAGAAACTAGTTAAACTAATTAAATCTAAATATTATCTAAGCTAGGACCTATTTAATTTAAACTAAAGATTATTTAATCTAAGAATTAATTATCTAAAACCTAAGAATAATTTAACTAAGAACAATTAAATTTAGAAATTATTATTAATTAAAAGATTTGTAAAACGATTTAAGAAAACTAGGGTTCTAGAGCTTTGATTCGTCTCCACGATCGCTTGGGAAGACCCAATTGATGGTTCACAAAGAATCTAGGCTCTAGACCCATAAGATCAAGCCAAAAACAATCAACATAATAAACCCTACAAAATCACAATCATGATTCGTCATGTAATCAATAATTAATTAAACTAATTTAAAACATGCAACTAAATTAAAAATAGAAGAGAATAATTACTTACTATTAAACTAAGACGAACCGCAGCGTTCTGGTGAAGAAATCTTGAATCTAAATTAATCTAACCTATATAGGAGCTAATCTAAACTAATGCTGAAAACTAGAGATTTAAAACTAAGAAATTTGAAGAGTAACTAAGAAAATAAATGGCACTCGTTGGGGTCGTCAGCCCCTAAGAGGCCTTAGAAACCCTAGGATTATGACAATGTATGTAAAAATCTGAAATACATAGGGTATTTATAGTTGTGGGAAGTCTTGGGCAGCAAGAAACCTTAAAAACACGTTCTCGGCCTGCTAACGGTAAGGTAACGGTAATAACCGTTATAGTAGCTACCGCTAAAGCTATCGTTAAT
Organism: Phtheirospermum japonicum; assembly: GCA_014905375.1. Taxonomy (NCBI): domain Eukaryota; kingdom Viridiplantae; phylum Streptophyta; class Magnoliopsida; order Lamiales; family Orobanchaceae; genus Phtheirospermum; species Phtheirospermum japonicum. The sequence goes on along the minus strand of BMAC01000389.1, from coordinate 703,952 downwards.
GCCTCTGTCCAGTCTTAGCGGTAGCGTTAACGATAAGGTAGCGGTCAGAGTAACCATTATAGATATCTCAAGCTAGTTCATCAATTTTGCACTGCTGCTCTTCGACAACGGTTCTGGGTAGCGGTGAGAGTAACCGTTATAGATAGAGGTAGCTACTAGCGGTTAGTAGTCATCGCTAGTGCACCGTTAGCTTCAACGATACTATAACGGTTCTAGTAGCATAACCGTTATAGAAAATCGGTAGCTTCAAATTCTTGCTACTTCTTCGCCGGAAAGCTCGATCTTTGCCTCTCGATCATAATACTTCATCTCTAACGTGCTAAAACCTTCCGGTTACTCAGCTATAAAGTGAGAAACCACAAATAATCACTTATTTGCATCAATTTAGATCAAAAAGTGGTAAAATAAGCTGGAAGTACAAATATACAAAATTAAGCTTAATCTATCCAACTTATACCAAAAATAATAAGAAAAATAAACTAAAATACTACTAAAAATCAAGACATATACGTGTTAATCAACTACCACACGCTTTATTTGTTTGTTCGTCCTTGAACAGACTATTATTTCAAAGTATAATAAGAAAGAAAATCAGCTTAAGCAATGAGTCGTGCTATGCTACTTACATAATCTTGAAAATATATATACATGTCACGCAACTTCAAACACTCAACCCCGCACCAAAATCAAATTCATGCATCCTTCACAAAAGGGTAATATATACGGTGTACACTCAAAGCACTCAAGTATTCTCTGCATGGGATGTGTATACGCTCAAATCATACAAATACAAGTACAGTAAACAAGAACCGAAAATCAATCTCTTTTCAATCGCAAATCAAGTGTGTTATCAACAAAGAATCGGAAAAAGTCTTTTCGGGTTGTAATGTAAGGCTCTTTGGACGGGTATGGAATATATAAGTCGTTTGGCTAAATAACTCACTCAACCTAATCTAATCATGACGTGCTTCACCTCGCTCAAAAATAAAAAAACCTCACTAGACTCTCATAACGTAGCCTTTAAACTTAGCTATTTCACATCTCGTAACTCTAAAACCGACTTTTTCTCAAACTAGACGTGTTGTTTCGGTTAAAACCGGCCGGTTAATTAACCGGCGGTTAATGACCATCGGTTAATTTAACAAGTTTTTGGTTAACCGTAACCTAACTGGCTGAGAACCGATTAAGGTTATGGTTAAACCGGTTAACCGAACTGGCGGTTAACCGATGGTTAACCGCCTTTTTTTTTAATCAGTCGATCGACTGCGGATCGACTGCTGGATCAACTGAAGGACAGAGAGTGGCTTTTGGAAATGCAGTCGATCGTTACAGTCGATCAACTAAATTTCAGTCGATCGACTGACTGAAAAATAGTCGATCGACTGAGTTGCAGTCGAACTTTTTTTTTTTTTTTTGGGAAAAATAAGTTGAAAAAAAATAAGGACTTGGTTTTAATTCTAATATTAAGATTTTAAATTTTAACTTTTAATATTAGAATTAACTTGCCTACGTATTCTCGTAAAGGAATTAAAGTCCACGTAGTTCGAATTTTTTTTGTTTGAAAAAAATAAGTTAAAAAAAAGGACTTGAATTTAATTTTAAAATTAAATTTTAACTTGTAATATTAGAATTAAATTGCCTACGTATCCTTGAAAAGGAATCAAAGTCCACGTAGTTCTTTTACTTACCTCACTTACCTACTTACCTATCCGTCGTTGTCGTTGCTTCCCGAAGTGGTATCGTAATAGTCGCTCTCTTTGCCTTCATCCAATTGCATTTCTTGTTCTCGTTTTTCGGCCTTCACCCAATCGTTCATCAACATTTGATTTTCAAGATTTTTGGATGTTAAGGTAGACCGACGCTCATCTAACATGTATCCTCCCGTTGCTGAAGGCCTGTTCAACATAAACTGTCGAAACCGGAACGGCAAGGACCTCCTTGTCAATTCTAGAGAGAGTGGGAAAAATACTGGCCATTTTCGACCAAACTGCACAAGATCGTTAGTAACACCATCGGGCTTTTTTGGAACCGAAGTCGGTTCAGAAACTCCTAAATAACTATCTAATTCCATTGACCGACTAGCACTATCCCTTTGCCATTTTCGTTTAGTATCTTCAAGCAATCTCATATATGGGGCTGGAGCTCCTCGCGGGTCGTTGGGTCTTGTAGAAGTGACGGGGGAAGGGGAAGGGGAAACATTAACATCACTAGAAGATGAAGATTGATCGTATTCATTAAAAGTTTGAATTAAAAAGTGTTGTGCTTCGTGAGCAACACTAAGAGGGCTAGAAATTGGTTTTCCACGAGATTCTAAAAAAGGTGTTAATGCATCGTAATAAACTTTAAGTAAGTTTTGAAGACCCTCCATCCGATAATCCGGGTCTAAAATTTTTGCAATCAAAAAAACATTGGGAATGTAATGAAAATATTTGACCCATTTATCCAACATCTCATCGATAACATCACCTAATTCCGGGTTACCGAGTAAAGCACTACAAACAAGTACTATTTGAATACAATGATCAACAAGTATTGAGGAGGTAGGATAATAAACACCGGATAAAGCCACGGTGGCATCGTTACAAGTTTTTAAAAGGGATATCATATTATAACAATCATCCCACATATGCGGAAACAAAGAGAAATCGACATCTTCATTATTAAAAAATGTACACAATGCATCTCTATATTCAAATGTATCATTAAGTAATTTATAAGTAGAGTTCCAACGATTTGGCGCATCTAATGAAAATTTTTTTGGATGCAATTGATTGGCCTTGCAAAATCTTCGCCATTTTTTTTGAAGGGAATCGTGGTTTCGTAGATAAGCTATAGTACTCCTAATCGGTTGAATCTTAGATTTAAAAAGAGTTAAACCATCTTGAACACATAAATTCAAAATATGACAAACGCATCTAACATGAAAAAATTTGCCGCCAATAGCGGGTGGACAAGTAATTCTTAACAATTCTATACTAGCCGTATTGGTGGAGGCATTATCAAATGAAATTGAAAAAAATTTGTTAGTTAAATGATTCTCGGACAAAACAGTGGATATTTTTTTTCAAAATATTCACCGCCGTATGCTGGCTATCGAACTTTCTATATGCAATTAAACGTTTTTGTAAAGTCCAAGAATTATCAATCCAATGGCAAGTAATTCCCATATAATTATTATTTTTAAAATGATCCGACCAAATATCCGAACATATAGAGACACTATGAGGCAAACTATCAAATATTGAAATCAAATTCAATTTATACTCACCGGCCATTTTTTCAATATCGCGAGTTAATTTATTTCGTGAAATCCTAGTGCTAGATGGATTAAATGCACCCCTAGTATACTCTTCATCAACTACTAAGCGCATGATTAAAAGGAAGACTCATAACGGAAACAAATTTTGCAAGAAACTTTCGATGACCACTTTCGGTATATTGAAATAACGTAGAGGAACTCGTACCTTGGCCGCCGGTCCTACCGGCGGCGGTAGATGAAGATGAGAAATTTAGTTGTGTTTGAGAACTACCAGCGCCGTATTTGTCGGGATGCTTCTTCTCCATGTGGTATTTGAGCGACCCGTAGCTTTTATTATTTTTAGAACCGAAGGCGTAATGAGTATTGTAATAATTGCATTGCGCTCGGGGTTCTCCGTTGATCGTCTTTTTTGTGAAATGCAATCGGAAGATGGGGGAAAGTAATTCCCTCGGTTTCGATCGAGGCGGCGGCATATCACCCGTCGCTTCCTCCTCATCTTCGTCCAAATTGATCGCCGCTTCTTCTTCATCGGAGCTCGATAATTCCTCTTCAAAATTGGTTTGTTGCGGCGCCGGCGAGTCGAAGTTGATTTGATTATATAGGTCCTCAACTTCCGCCGGCGTCATATCATCGGGAACGTAATCTCCGGCCACGGCCGAAGATTCTCGTCGAGATCCTCGACCTCGACCTCGACGAGAAGAGGTGGGAGTGTTGATATTGACACGGGAAGAGCTTGCCATAGTTATATTATAGACGATAATAAAGTAAAACGAGATTACGAATGAATAATTATTGATAATATTATTTCTTTCACAAATTAGAAACTTGACTTCTTTGAGCTTGAAAATATAAGAGAGGAAGAAGAATAGTAGATGAATTGGTGTGAGGATTGGTGTTGGAGAGTGGGGTATTTATAGGTGTCAAAATTTGCAAAAAAAAAAAATATAAAAAAACCGGCCTCAACCGGCGGTTAAACCGGTTAACCGCGGTTAACCGCCCAACGGCTATTTTATTTTGAATTTGAGCCGTCGATTTTCAACGGCTCGTTGATCTCAGCCGTCGATTTTCAACGGCTAATCTCCACAGATCAGTCGATCGACTGACACTCCAGTCGATCGACTAATGGCCAGTCGATCGACTAGTCTGAATGTTTTTTTGAAAAACCCGGTTAACCGCCACAGATCAGTCGATCAACTGCACACCAGTAGATTGACTGGATGTCGATCGACTAATGACCACTCGATCGACTGGTCTGTGTTTTTTTAAAAAAAACCGGTTAACCGCGGTAGTTAAGGTTAACTTTTTTTTAACCGTAATCTAACCGTCGGGGATCGGTTGACGGTTACGGTTTTAACCATGAACGCCGGTCAATGGTTAACCGTAACCGGTCAACGCGGTTGAAACCGGCGGTTAACCACCAACCGATCAACACCTCTAGCTCAAACCACTTAAACACAATTGAAGCTTATAATAAAATAAAGAAATTAAAGTTCTTTTTTTAATTTGTGGAAGAAATAATATTATCACAACTAATGGTGAGTCTAGGCTTGTATTTTATTTCACAACTCTTTTGCCCTGAAAGCATTAGGCTTCATAATAAAATAAATAATAAAACACAAGCCTTCATTAGCGCGTAGGCAATTCAACTAGACTCGCCATTCTTTCTTTTTCTTCTTTTTAAATTTGTCCCTTTTCTATTCTTATGGGATCTTTTTCTTTTTTTTTACTATTTTTTTCTTTTTTCTTAAAGGATGGTGATCCTTTATTACAAACTTTTCTCAAAATTCCTGATAAATACTCCAAAACACAAATAACCAACAAAAATAACTAATTCCAACCCCACGCTTTTAATGGTTGTAGGAGTGAACTCATAAACACCCATGGCTAATGAAAATGGATTGTTTGGCTATAATTGGCTCATTCGGAATTTATAGTGGCTAATGTATATGGATATGGCCAGAATAAGGTTTTTTTCTTTGCCTTAACGTCATGTTCAAAGCTAACTACACACAGCGGTTTCAAAAAGATATCAAGACTGAAACTCATTCAAGCACATGCAATGATGATAATTACTCAGGCTACTCACAGGCTTTTTGCATGAAAAAGTTTTGAATTGACGCTGATTTTAAGGTTTTGTGAAATCAATTGCGTCTAACTACCATTTTACAATATATAGAAATAGTTTTGAAAAGTATATGCACTTATGCACGCTCAAAATACAAAAACCTCAAATATAATCTTAATTAACTTCGACAGGCAAGCCAGGCAAACACAATTCAGCATAGAAATAGTAATCAATCACGTAAAATATTATCAACTACAAATCACGAAAAAAAATTTAAATTGCACAAATTTTCAAATATAAATCACAACTCAGCCATCCCCCCCTCTAAAAACTCGGCAATCCCCTGATTGCCATAAATGAATATAAGAAAATAAAAGCAAGGGAGAAAGGGAATAAGAAAACGTCCCGCCTCGAATCGTGTGATTGGAAATGTCTTCGTTAACGACCAAAAATTGCAGCTCGATTTTTTTTCAGAGTTTTGCAGATTTGACCACGCTAGCGGTTGCCTTAGCGGTAAGGACAACCACTAGGTCAACCGTTAAGTTCTATGTGTAATGGTAGCGGTAAATATAACGGTCAGTGCCACCACTAAGTAAATCGTTAGCCCTTCCCTGTTACTTCCTAGCGTCCAGTTTAGTGGTTGAACTCGTCGTTAATGCCGGGTGAGATTGCTAACGGTAATGCTAGCGGTAGGGATTACATCTAGGTAACCACTAAGTTTCCAGTTTTGGCGAATTTTCTCAACTTTTTCTGCACATCAACACCGCATAAACGTACCACAGCAAAGATACAACTAATAAGTTAATTAAAAGAAAGAAAAACCAAAAGAAAAGCTAAGGAAAAATAGAAAAAGAAAACAAACACTTGGGTTGCCTCCCAAGAAGCGCTTGTTTAACGTTGAAAGCTCGACGCGTTCTACGAATCATGTTATCCCGGATCCAAAAATAAGTGACGATCATGCCACACCTTAGTGTTCTCCAAGAGTAAGTGTAGGCAATTTAAATCACCAAGCCGAGCACGGAAAGCAAGTCGTAGAGTTACAGAAATAAAAACTTCAACTCGCTTCGGGGGTCTAAAAAGCGAATAATCTATCACCATGAACATATCAATAACTAATTCGGGCACATGGTGATCCACAACTTTTGGAAACACGAGGAAATAGGTCGAACATAAGAATGTATTATCCTCCAATCCATTCTCCTTCGTTTCGTCAAAATCCCCCTCAACGTATTCAGAAATATTGGGAACTAAATTCGGGCATAGGGGAATTGAATTTTCCTCAATCAACTCGTCCACCATCTCAATATCCATCGAATCTTTGGGTGGCTCAATATTAAACTCGGCCATTGCATTTGCATTCTTCTAAGTTAATTCGTCCACCACCTCAACACTAAAATCCATTAACGGATTATGGTGCATAACAAGAGGCTCAATAAATACCTTCTCCAACACTTCATCAAAGTTGACACCATCCACAACAATGTCGTTCAGATTTATCCTTAAAATTGCCACTGCCCAGTTTAGAAATTCATCATTGTCCTCGACGTCTAAATCATTTAGCACAAGAGGAGTAAATTCATCTTTTAAAATCGGCTCATCCTCTACATCATCCTCAAATAAATCGATCAAACTCGAATTCACAGCATCCACCGGAATCTCCAACGGCATGACGTGAGGCTCAACAATCACATCTTCCAAGGTTGGCACTACGTCTTCTTCATCAACACAAAAATAAAGTAAGCTCATTTCTACATCAACCTCCGGACTCTACAACGACAACATCCTTTACATCATCACCCAACACGACATCAACATGCACAAGTGGAACAAATTCATCAAAATTTTCCATAACCTCATCGTTACATTCCTCCACAAAACAAGTAGTTGGGCTCGGATTCTTTACCTCTACGATGGGCTCCATAACATCAAGAATAGGTACCTCATCCCCCTCATTCGACAATTTCTCCAAAGAAGCCATTAATTGGGCACACGACCTCTCCATATTTGCCATACTTTGATTCATAGACTCACAACTTCGATGCATAAACACAAAAAGGTCATCTTCGAGTCCGTCTTGAAAACTCATGATCTCAGCTTCTTGATCCCCTTGCTGCGCCAAAAAAATAATTGTTTTGCCCGTAATCTACACATCTAAGATAGTATGGGAGTTGGTTGTAAGAAGAATAAGACTCGTCATCGTAAATGTGTGGGGCATATGGAACATCGTCTTGGCTTGAGTAGCATTGTTGCCATATAGGAGTGTAAAACTTTAACATGAATTATCCGTACACGTCCTCCCACGTTGGCAAGGAATCAGACTCCAAATGTACCAACCATTGTCGTGCTTTTCCATGTAGTTTCCGCATAAAGTGTCGCCTCCTAGTTTGCTCTCTTGTAAGGTCAAGAAAAGGAAAAACCCAGGTGACGTCTTCGTAATCTTGGATGAACTCCACAAGATCCTCGCTCGGATGCCCACCAAATTCCGGCAATCTCTTGTAGTAAAAATCTTCTACTTCCTATTCTCTCATCGAAGGGCTTATTGGAATGGACGGTCCAGGAACAGGAAAATTGAATGGATTGTCATACCATTGTTCGATTGTCGATTGAAATCCTCGACATTTCGACAACTCTTTTTTTTTAATTAATTTCTTTTATTGTTTTTTTATTATTTCGGACACTGAATCGAGGCTTCAAGAGATGTACCTTGCATACACAACACTCAACGCACAAGATTAAATGTACTAGATAAAAATAATAAAATAAATGAAAAGAAAAGTAAAGATAAAATAAATAAGGATCACAAAGGGCGAACACAAAATTCACGACCTGCTTAGCTTTCCCCGGCAATGGCTCCAAAATTTTGATTCGAACTTTTCCACACCTATTTTTATTTAAAGTTGTCAATTTTAAAAAGTTCGCCCGCAAGAGAACGGGATCACTTGTAGGTGGGTAAGTTGACTCGTGTCGATCTCAAAGGAAAGCTGATTCAGAAGTTCGTTTTTCGTTTGCGTTTCACGAATAAGAAAATTAAGAAAAATAACACACGGTCGCAAATCGGTTTGGTTGTTTTAAGAACTAGAAACTAGTTAAACTAATTAAATCAAAATATTATCTAAGCTAGGACCTAATTAATTTAAACTAAAGATTATTTAATCTAAGAATTAATTATCTAAAACCTAAGATTAATTTAACTAAGAAAAATTAAATCTAAAAACTATTATTAATTAAAAGATTTTTAAAACGATTTAAGAAAACTAGGGTTCTAAAGCTTTGATTCGTCTCCAGAATCGCTTGGGAAGACCCAATTGATGGTTCACAACGAATCTAGGCTCTAGACCCAAAAGATCTAGCCAAAAACAATCAACATAATAAACCCAACAAAATCACAATCATGATTCGTCATGGAAGCAATAATTAATTAAACTAATTGAAAATATGCAACTAAATTAAAAAGCGAAGAGAATAATTACTTACTATTAAACTAAGACGAACCACAGCGTTCTGGTGAAGAAATCTTGAATCTAAATTAATCTAAACTATCTAAAAGCTAATCTAAACTATCTAGGAGCTAATCTAAACTAATGCTAAAAAATAGAGATTTAAAACTAAGAAATTTGAAGAGTAACTAAGAAAATAAACAACAATCGTTAGGGTTTTCAGCCCCTGAGAGGTCTTATAAACCCTAGGATTATGATAATGTATGTAAAAATTCGAAATACATAGGGTATTTATAGTTGTGGGAAGTCTTGGGCAGCAAGAAACCCTAAAAACGCATTTCTAGGCCTGCTAACGGTAAGGTAACGGTAATAACCGTTATAGTAGCTACCGCTAAAGCTATCGTTAATGCCTCTGTCCAGTCTTAGCGGTAGCGTTAACGATAAGGTAGCGGTCAGAGTAAGCGTTATAGATAGCTCCCGCTAGTTCATCAATTTTGCACTGCTGCTCTTCGACAACGGTTCTGGGTAGTGGTGAGAGTAACCGTTATAGATAGCGGTAGCTACTAGCGGTTAGTGGTCATCTCTAGTGCACCGTTAGCTTCAACGATACTATAATGGTTCCAGTATCATAACCGTTATAGAAAATCGGTAGCTTCAAATTCTTGCTACTTCTTCGCCGGAAAGCTCGATCTTTTCCTCTCGATCATCATACTTCATCTCTAACGTGCTGAACTCTTCCGATTACTTAGCTATAAAGTGAAAAACCACAAATAATCACTTATTTGCATCAATCTAGATCAAAAAGCGGTAGAATAAGCTGGAAGTACAAATATAAGAAATTAAGCTTAATCTATCCAACTTATATAAAAAATAATAAGAAAAATAAACTAAAATACTACTAAAAATCAAGACATATACGTGTTAATCACTTAACCCATTGATGTCGCTGATGCTCCATCCTATAGCTTCTTTATACTTACTTAACACCAAAACAAGCTCCTTTTCTTCATCTTCCATCAATGATGAGAATATGTTGACGGGTTTTGTTTCGTTGGGCTCGAGGAAAACGTACTTCAAATAACTAGGTAGTGGTTTCAGCTCCACTTTCAGCTCGAGCCCAGATGCGTTAGACATCTCGCATAATTCAAAATCAATTTCTTCAAGTCCAGCTTCAATTTCACAATAATCAATCCCAAGTAATTCAGCTACCTCCTCCCCACCCTAAAATTCCTCGTTGTCCCCGATGTCTCACTCGTCTAAAATAGTTATGCCTTTAAGCTCATGGACGCAAGACACAATTGGATCAACAAAAGAACACTCATCTCGCATGAGTGATGAAGGAGTATTATAGATATCCTTAAGTGAAAATGTTACCGATTCGCCAAAAACTGACATGGTCATCCTACCCTTATCCACGTTTATCAATGCATGAGAAGTAGGCATAAACGGGTGAACCAACAAAATAGTATGTTCCTGGCTCTCATTTGGCACCTCACCCACATCCAAAATAACAAAATCAACTGGAACTACTAAATCAGCATTTTGCAACAAAATATCCTCAACAATACTAAAAGGGTACTTGATTGATCGGTCTGCCAATTGGAGTCACATGGTGGTCAGCTTCATGGTCCCAAGATCAAATTGTCTATACAGAGAGAATGGTATCAAATTAATGCCGGCGCCAAGATCAAGCATTGCTCACGCTGTCTGCCTATTCTTGGGTGAAATAGTGATGTAGAAACTCTCGGGATCTATTTTCATTTGGAGGCAACGACTTCTTTAAAATTACACTAACCTCTTTTGTCAACTCCACTCGCTGGTTTGCCACCAAATGCCTGTGTCTACAAGCAAGCTCCTTTAAAAACTTCACATATGCTGGCATCGTCTTAATCACATCCAAAAGAGGGAGGTCAATATTCACATTCTTCAGCAAATTATAAAGCTCCATGATCTTTTTATTTTCTTTGGCCGAACGTAGGCGACTTGGAAAAGAAACTGGATCACGAATCGTGGTCGTTTTCAGCCCTGGCTTGGATCGTCAATTGTCATTTTAGTAGGGGTTTAGTTTGGGATTTTCCCCTAAATGTATCTCGGGATATAGCAATTCGGTGACTTATGTATCTTGTCCACTGGTTTGGTTGCACCTTCTTTCTGTGGAACCGATTTTGGAACTGTGCCACCTCGTCTTCTCCATCCTCTTGCTCAACTACTCCATTATCAATCTTCTTCCCATTTCAAAGGACATGAACAGATAAGGCCTGTTTTTGTTGACTTGGAAGTTTGCCATTTTTGTTTGCCATTTTTTCAATGGAAGCCGCTATTTGACGCATCATCGCCTCCACATTTTTCCACACTCTTAGAAAGTCATTTAACTGCACTTTACTATCATTTACATGTACATTCACTTGCGCAAGTCCGTCACGGTCAGGAATGTTCTCAGCTACTTGATATTGTAGCCACACTAACAATTGATCGTCTGGTTTAACTGGAGAAGGTCCTTGCCCCTTCGTAGGATATTTGTTTGATGGGGGTGCGGGCAAGTACTATGGGTCGGTTTGTGGAGGCATAAACACATGATTTGGGTTACCAGGACCAAACTTGAAGTTCTGGTGATCACGCCACCCTGGATTGTACATGTTCGAGTAGGGTTTATAGTCCTTTGTAAATTTCTGCCCGGAATTAGGAGGTTAGCTGTGATAATTCAGTATGGCATTAACTTCCTCCATGGCTCTTTGTCAAACGTCACTTGGCATTCATTTTCCTAATGTCCTAACGCTCCGCAATGACAACATACTTCAATAGTTTTTTTCGAAGAAGCCTGGATCACTAGCTGGGCCTTAAGAGCTGACATCTCTTTGGCCATTTCTTAAAACCTCTTACTATCTTCCTTTTAAGTTACAAAGACTTCATTGACCTTAAGTTTCCGAGGCTGAGAATTTGTTTGCCTAGATTTTTCACTCATCTTGTCTAACACTCTCTTGGCTTCTGGCGCAGTCAAATCCCCAAAATCACCGCCGAACGCTATCTCAACTTGACTCTTGCATATCAATGACAACCCTTCATAGAAATAATGATTAACCATAGTAGGGGAATAGTTTCGATGTGGGCATGCTTGCAAAAGTTCCTTATAGCGCTCCCATGCTTCGTGAAATAACTCACCATCTTACTTATCAAAACTAGCGATTTGTCTCCTAAGATGCCCCGTCGTCTGGGCTGAATAAAATTGCTTCTAGGATTTCTCATAAACCATATCCCATTCTATCAGTGATCTCGGCTCTAGAGAGAGAAGCCAAGACTTAGCTTTATCATTCATGCTGCTCGGGAAACACCTCATTTGCAACTCTTTGAGGCTAAATCCCATGGGAGAGATTCCACTAACTACGGCATAAAACTCCCGTATAAAGTCCAACGGGTCTTTATGAGCATAACCATGGAAAGTCAGAAGCTGATTAGCGATGTTCGGTATCACTCAAAATCTCTGGCAGCCCGTCCCAACACTATAACAGAACTATAAGGTCCAACATGTGGGCATACCAAATCACGCTGACGAGGCTCTCAAGCGGGTCCCGGAATTCTATCTCTCTCATAAGATCTCTTATACTGGTCTTCATGCACATACCTCTCATCAAAATCTTCCCTTTCGTAATGATGGTTCTGTTCATTTAACCATTCATTCAAATGTCTATTTATGGGGGGATCTTTCGTAATTTTAAGCATGTCCGTCACGACGATCATCCTTCTCTATGTTTTTATCATCCCAACCACTGTTCTCCATGCTCTGCTGGTGGTCTGCCCAATAAGTTCTAGAATGTTCTGGATTCTTAAAATGAAGTGGCTCACTACCGTAAGCTCTCCTATTGATCTGTTGGTCTGCACAAGATCGTACACTAGAATTTCCCGTATTCTTAAAATGAACAGATTTCCCGTGTGTCGACATTACAACTAGAATTTTGTCGAGGGTAGGAAGGGAAATAAACTTGGTCCTTGCTCGATTGGATCGATGAGTGCTGTCAATTAATGGTGCAAACTCTGGTTTAAGTGATCGTCTACCCTTTATGCACTCAACAACACATCAACGTATCGAATGGAAAAAATTTGAACCAAGTTCAATTATACAAATAGGCGGATAAACAAAAAGTAATAAGAACAAACATCTTCAAAACCTTCGTTAGTTCCCCGACAACGGCGCTAAAATTTTGAATTAAACTTTCCGTACATACTTTTAAAAGTAAGTTTATCAAGCTTAAAAATTTTCTCGCAAGAGTATGAGGTCACTTGTAGTTTGGTAAGTTGAATCGAGTCAAATCTCTCGAGGAAGACTAATCGGAGGTAGTTTTTGCGTTTGATTGACGAATGAGAAAATAATGAAGAAAATCTATTTAAACACTCCAAAGGATTTTTCAGTATCTCGTTCTTCTCGGCCAACGATAGGGCGCAGGCATTTTCCAGATCCGCTTGGAAGTTCATCTTAAGCTCTATCGGCTCTCCCCTTGGACCCCAGACTTCAACCCCTATAAAGTCCCTTCGGCCCCGTCTCAAGTTTGGATCCGTATCTACAAATTACCAATTTAATACTGGGATAACTATTTTATTTTTAATATCATTAGAATCATTGGCACCACTTTACAAATTGATGAACGCTCCGTTAATGATTCGGTGGGCAACTTTGTTCGTGTTCTGGTTGAGATTAACCTAGAAAATACCTTGCATGAGACAGTTATGATTGAACGGAAGGGATAATATGGGTATATTTCCATTGGGTATGAAAACCTGCCAAATTTCTGCTCGTTTTGCAAATTGGTTGGGCACTTGGTTGGTTCTTGCCCTGCTCATAAATCTAGTGCCATTTAGAATGTTGTTTGAGGTGATTGGCAGACGGTTAATTCCATACATTCTCGTCGACGTTCTATTTCTCATGAGCATCAGGTTCGTAGACGTACAGATTCCCACCTGACTCCCGAGCCTACTAATCCTTCTCTGACGACATCTAACACCTTTCAAGTGTTACAAGATGAAGCCTACACGGGTCCTTCGGCACCACCTACCTCGGAGCCTTTCTCAAGGTCCGAGCTGTTATCTCCCACTCCCATGAACATAGCTCTTAAAGCCACTAGTACTCTTGTTTCTCCGTACGATTTGGAAGGGAAAGATTACCATACCGCTTCTGAGCCTTCTAATAGTGGCTCAGATAATGGTGAGCAACTAACTGAGTAACGATCTAGAATCTACGAAAGTCTGAAAACTGATGTCTGAATTGGGAAAGGATAAAACAAAGAAATATACAAGAACACTCTTGGGTTGTCAGCCCCAAAAAGGTTTGGAATTAGGGTTTTGTCCCTCTATATCGCGCTCCTTCCAGCTGAAGAGAAACTTCTTAATTATAGAGTCGAACGAGGAGGGCATCGCGATAAAATTGACAGAAAATTACGACGGTCGATAGAATGTCGAGGAGCGTCAATCGACGGTGTCTATTTCATAAAACATCGTCGACGCCGGGCATTGATCGATGGTGGTGCGTGTTTCTTGGTGCGTCAGTCAATAGTTTCCTTTGACGCAGGCAACATGGTGATGTCAATGCCGCGTCGATGCCTTCCGTCGATCGACGGCTTCTCCTTGGCTACTTTTTTTGCCAATTTGCTCGTTTTCATCTCTTGGTCCTCAAAACGATTTGAAATTTTCATCCTTTCAGTAATGAGCTTCCACGACTACTTTTGTTATATGGGGAACAGAAAGAGAATAATCACCCAATTGCAACAGTTACGATCAAAACACGGTAAAATAAGCCAGAGATACGTAAATATGAAAATATGCTCAATCTATCCAACCTATACCAAAACTAACCATAAATCTAACTATAATACTACTTAAATATACACAAAAATCAAGACAAATGCATGTTAATCACAAAGCGGGCTGTTGGGTTGAAAGGGGGGCCAGCTGGGTTGAGCAGAGCACTGGGCCTGAGATTCAAAAACATTTGCCTGGGCTTGGGCCAAAATTGGTTTAGTATGGGGGGGATTGGGCGGTGAATGTTGAAGCCTAAGGGGACGGAGGATATTGGGCTAGGCAATAAGGCCCAAGTTGTTTAAGATCGGAGATGGGCCTCCCTTGCAGGTCATGCAAAATGGATTGGAGGCTGGGTGTTGGGTAACAACTGAAAAATGGGGATGCATGTGAAAATAACGGATTGACTATTTCACCCTGAAAGAAATGGAGCCACGAACACCTGCTTCTTACTTGAATATCCTGACCTACTCCACCAAAAACACATTATAAAGGACCACCGGGGAATTTCTGGTGGAAACCTCTCCCATGCTTAAATCAGTAAAGCAGTTTTTCTTATCGGAATATTTCGAGTTATAATGCTCAGAATGTCATACATTTTCTAGCCTTGAGGCTGAGATACTTATAACTCTCATTATGTGGGGCCTTTTCGAGATCTCGGAAATAGAAACCAGCGAATCTTGGGTCGTTATTTGAAATGACCTGACCAGGTTATTCCCCTTGTGGGAGACCTGGTCCAAAGGTTTCCTCGCATGAGGTCAGCCAAGTGTCTCCTTGGATTTCTGACTTGATCTGCCTGAAGCCTTATCCAAGAATACAGGTCGGCTCATGGCCAGTTCTAGTCTTATCTCTTCTCCTTTTTCTTGTGGCATCGGCTCAATTCATCTCGACCAGGTCTTCCCAAGCTGATCTCATGCGTTGATATGACCAGATTAGGTCATATAAATCAGTCCCCTCCCTCTGAATGGTTGGGAGGAACTTTAACGTCTCATCCTCAGCCATCGCGGTTGAGATTCCTCATGTCTCTGGGTAATGTGCTCTGACGCGCATTAGATGCGTTGATCCCGTTAAATCCTCCAACTTAGATTAGGTCGTACCTCCCATTGGATGAGATGAAATGCCTCATATTCTACTCCAATGTTTGGGATACGTAACACTTCTCCTCAAGTACTGTACCCTAAAACGCATTACATGTACAAATCCCGCCAAATCCTCCTTTTCCAAAAACCACTTTTTTCAAAACATATCTCTTCCTATTCCTTTGCGATTCACTTATTCACTTTTTCATTCACGCCAAGCAATCGTCTCTCTCAAAACTCAAAGATCTCTCTCTTATCCAAAACAAGGTACTTTTTCGATCTCCTCCATATTTTCCGACCATGTCTACTCAGTCATCCTCCTCGTCTTCTCCTATTCATTTAACTACTTCTTCTTCTTCGACGACCTTATCCATGAACTCTTCCTATGATCAGAATCCTCTTATTTCGTGGAAGGGTTAAGGGCCAAATTCCAGATTCCTAATACTTTCTCCCCAGTTAACCCCGACGCCGGTCAGGTGGCATATCTGCCGCCGGTAGATCACCTGACTTTCTTTGTAGACCAGTTCCAAGCCGGGCTGCATCTCCCCGTCAACCCCTTCATCTTGTTTGTGTCCAGGATGTACCGAATTTCGGTACATCAATTCATGCCCAATGATTTTCGCCTTATCATAGGGTTCCACTTCGCGGCCCGTTTTTCTGGGCTTATCCCTACAGCCTAATTGCTTTATTCTTTATTCAAGGCCAAGAGTGCATCCTCTGGCTTCTTCTATCTCACTGCCAGGGCTGACGTTCAATTTTTAATAGGCAACCCCTCCTCGACTAAGGCCTGGAGGAAAAAATACTTTTTCGTCCACTGTTCGGGTGATTGGGGTATTCCCACCAAATCCCTTACTGCTCTCCCCGCTTAGGCTCAACTGACCCGAGGAGATCGATCTCCTTCCTTGCAAAACATCATCTCAACCTTAAACCAAAATATCTTCAATTTGACCAAACTCCTTTGGGCTACCATCCTAAACTTCTTCAATTCGACGGAGGAGTCTGGACCTCTGGCCTCTGAGATCGGTATACGAATGAGCTTTTTCAGCTCTGCATTCCTCTTTGTTTCCTCTTCTCCTTCTCTCTCTCTCTCTTTTTTTAATTGATCAAGCTCTTGTGTCTTTGTTAATCTGCACCTAACTCCCCTTTCCTTCTTTTTCTTTTTTTACAGTCATGATGACGAAGAAATTTTTAGAAGCCCAGCAGCAAAAAACTGCTCCCCCCTCAAGGAAAAGGCCCCCCTACAGAGTTAACTGCTGGATCGGAAGGGGAAATCCGATCTGGAAGGGTGGCTACTCCAACAGGGACTTCCCGTCCTGAGGTGGACATAATTATCCGATTTGAGTCGGGGGAGGAGAAAGCGCCTCTCTCCCAAAAACGCACCAGGACCGGAAAAAGAGGCGGTGCCGAATGTGGTTAACCCCAATGAAACGTTGTTAACCCATGCCTCAGTTCTGAACTACACATGGGATGTGGCCATCAAGTTCAATCAGGGGTAGTGTCGTGCTTCTAATCATAGTACCCTGGATAAGTGGTTCGATCCTGAACTGGTCGAATCTCTTTGACATGATGAGGCAAGGGTGATTATCCTCATTCTTCTCCCCTTTTTCTCTTTTTTCTCTCGCTCCCCCCCCCCTTTTTTTTTACTTATCGTTTCTTATCAGGCCGTGCTCAAGAGATTCATCCTGGTCGCCCATGCAAAGGAGCACGCCCTTCTGAAAGATAAGGAAAATAGGTTGATAACGTTTTTCAAGGAGAGGGGGGCCAAATAAAGAAGCTTAAGGCTAATCTGCAAGCTTCTGAAAAGGAAGGGAATTAGGTGAGAGCTGAGGCACTGAGCCAGGCGCGAGATGAGGCATTGAGCCAGGTCGAGGCAGCTTCAGCCCAAGGTCGGGCGGAAGGAAGGATGGAGTTCCTAAACTCCAAGGAAGGGCTCATGATGATCAAGACCACCAAGGGTGCCACCCAAATAGCTTTACTGCACTCTGAGGCCCTCTACCGACTTCTCGTCCTAGGGGCCATGGTGTATTACTACCTTGGCCTGGATGCCTACGAGAAGTGGTCCAAGGAGAACGCTTCCACTCCCTTCGGCCGAAGTCAGCCGATCCAGGGAGCTTCTGAGCCTACAAGCTTTGCGTATGTAGATGAGGAAGATCGCCTGCATAGACTTGGGGATCCCGAGTTCACCGAGCGTATCTTCAAGATATTTCATGCTCCAGCTCAGGTGTCTCCCTCTCATCCAGATCATGGTGTGACCCTGGCGCTGCTTGCTTCTAACCCCTCCCCCATCTTTGCTGATCTGGGCGAGCTGCCTGGTGGGGTGTTGCCAAGAAATCTTCTTGAGGAGAGCTCCAGAGAAGCCGAGTAGCCGGCGGGGGAGCTGTCGACCTAGGATTATAACGTAGACTAGGTTATTTTTTCCTGTGTGGCTGATCTATATTCTCTTTTTACCTGAACAATATCTTTGTCTTTTTTTGTTTTTGTCTCATATGTTTTTAAGGTTTCCGGGAATGTAGGAAACCCTAGTACTATCTGTACCTTTTATAAATTCTATCTTTTCTCTGCAAATTTTCATCATGGCTTCACATGCTTTAATTGAAGAAATCAATATTCAAAAGAAGAAGAATCTCTTTTTCTTTAATGAAAACTTCAATCTTTTTGAAGAAAATGCTCTGCTCCCCGAAAATTTTTCTCAATTGCGTAAACTCCTGCAAAGGAAGAGACAAAAGAAATGTCATTACAAGCGCAAGTGGGACAAGATCCGCCAGCTCAACTGGCAGCTCCAAGAAGAAAGGGCTGATCTGCTGAAATCAGTGTGTTGTCTGACCACCGCCACCGGTGAGGCTCATTCTACGACCGATCGGGCGGATAAGTACCATCAATGCCTGCACGAGACTGAGTGGGAGCTGTGGCATATTCGACGAGTTCTAGCTTCTAACAAGAGGACTTCATCGTCTCCAGTCTGATGCTTGTGGTTTTATCCTTTAATGTATTTCCATGTTTGTTTGTTTTTTGCAATTTTGCTAGTATTTCGTACTGTAAATGGATCTCTTAAGTTCATCAAAGTTTTTTTTTCCTTGATTAAATTCTTGAACTTTTGTTTTGTTCTTGTTTGCTCAAGTATGTTCATTTCTTGGTCGATTTCTTGAGGACTATTTGTTCGATTGATGATCAAGGAAGATCAAGAATATCTATTCCCGATCCATCACTTTGGAGATCATACTCTTAATCTAATTATCATATTAGGCTTGGAATATTTTTTAGCCAATCAAATTAAACCTTCACTTATGATCAGGATTTCGGAGCATCCACCCTTAGCCAATCAAGACTGATAATCAGGTCAGGTTTTGGGGCATCCGCCCTTAGCCAACCTGGGATAAAAAATGACTGACAATTAGGTCAGGTGTTTGAGGCATCCTCTCTTATCCAATCAAGGCTACAAAATTACTGACAATCAGGTCAGGTCTTCGGGGCATCCGCCTTTAGCCAATCAGGGCAAAAATTTACTGACAATTAGGTCAGGTTTTTGGGGCATCCACCCTTAGCCAATCAGGGCTAAAAATGATTTACAATCAGGTCAGGTATTCGGGGCATCCGCCTTTAGCCAATCAGGGCTAAAAATTACTGACAATCAGATCAGGTTTTCGGGGCATCCACCCTTATCCAATAAAGGCTAAAATTACTGTCAATCAGGTCAGGTTTTCGTGGAATGCACCCTTAACCAATCATGGTTAAAAAATGACTGACAATAAGGTCAGGTTTTTGGGGCATCCATCCTTACCCAACCAGGGCTAAAAAATGACTGACAATCAGGTCAGGTCTTCGGGGCATCCGCCCTTAGCCAACATTGGCTAAAAATTACTGACAATCTTGTCAGGTCGCGATAAAACACAAATAAAGTCAAACCACCATATATATAAATAAGTTTTATGCATTAATCTTACACATAGTATTTTCGTAAGTTCGTTACATTCCATGCTCATGGTAGTCTGACCCCATCCAGCTTCTCCAAATTGTAAGCTCCACCAGCGAGGACTTTAGTGTCCTTGTATGGCCCTTGCCATGTAACATCCAGTTTTCCTATAGCCTCTCCCAAATCGGCTCTGCGTAAGACCAGGTCTCCTACTTGAAAACATATTTTAATTACCAACCTATTATATGTTGCCCTAACTCAACCTCTTATATTTTCCATTCTTACGGAGGCTCGCTCTCTCTTCTCTTCAACCAGATCTAGCGCGTCTTGTATCAGTAGCTCATTCTGCTCCTCATCAAAGCTCTGTATTCTGTGGGTTTCGCAACGTTCATACCGTACACCAAACTGAATGGTGTTTCTCCTATACTTTCTTTAGGATTAGTTCTCTACACCCACAAATTCGAACTGAGCTCCTCTACCCACTTGCCACCTGACCTTTCCAAACGTGCTTTAATTCCTTGTACCAAAATGCGCTTGGTTACCTCTACTTGGCCATTTTCCTGGGGATTATATACCAATATGAAATGCTATTCTATTTTCATCTTAATGCACCAGACTTAAATTCGAGCTCCCATGAACTGCATGTCATTATCTGACACCAAGATCATTGGGACACTAAATCGGCAGACCACATTTTTCCACAAGAAACCTATTATTGCCTGCTCCATGACTTTTGCTAAAGCTTCAGCCACCACCCATTTACTGAATTAATCTATGGCCATTATCAAGAACTTTTTTTGGGCTGGGGCTATGGGGAAATGTCTAACCAGATTTATCCCTCATTTTGCAAAGGGGCGAGGAGAGCTCATTGTCATGATCTCTTCTGCAGGTCTATGTAATAGGGGGAGTTCTTCAGGCACTTGTTACATTTTCTCACAAAGTCTTATGCTTCCTTCCTCAGATGTGGCCAAAAATAGCCAGCTCTCATTATCTTGCTTGATAGAGTCCTGGCACCCATGTGGTTGCCGCAGCACCCCCTCGTGGATTCCCACTACTGTAGAACAGGCCTTTAACGGCGGTTATTTTTTTGATTTAATGGTGGTTTTAGAACTGCCGTTAAATCCACCGCCGTAGTTGTTTACGGCGGTTTTTGAACCACCGTTAAAACTGCTCTTTTTACGGCGGTTTTTGAACCGCCGTAGAAAGTATCACTTTTAACGAAGGTTCTTGAAAAATACCTTCTAGAAAGTCTGTTTTCCAGAACGGACATTTTACGGCTGTTCTTAAAATACCTTCTAGAAAGTATATTTCCCAGAACGGACATTGAAGATACCTTCTAGAAAGTAGTAAAAAAGTTTAAAAAAATGAAATGAAAGAAGGTGCACTAAAAAAAGCTCAAATATTAACAAAACTTCGAACTTAAAATTATAACCAAATGTTTTTGCTCAAATCAACTCCGAATCTCAATAATTGAAACCAAAATATTTGCCAAAAAAGGGTCCCAAAAGAGTTAAAAAACATCGAGAAAGACAAAAATTTCAGATAACTATAGTATCCAAACAATAAATATGTAAAAATCATCAAATTTGCAAATAATCCAGAAAATAGAAATTTATGTAWAACATCTCTCGTCGGAGAGAAGCGCATTGATCTCTTTCTTCGACTCTGCAAACATCTCCTTATCGTAAGCATTGATTAAAGTAATCAAGAGCGTCCACCTTGGCATAATAAATGATGAAAAAAATTAAGTGTCTCATACACAGTTTTCCAAAAAGTTTCTGGATTATTATGTAGAATCATATCAAAAATTTGTATTTTTCAGAAGACGGTTAAGAATCATCCTAAAATAAAAACATGCGTTTGATACCAAATATATATTACCTCATAAAGCCCTTTTTGGAATTCATCCAACAAGGTGGAAGCAATTATAGTCCAAGAAGACCCAATAAGAAAGGAAAAGTCAAGCAAAACGAAAGTACCTGAAAATTGATGTGGAAAAATATTTTACGAAATACAATTGGAAATCTAGAATAATAACTTTTGGAGACAAATATAGGATAAGAGACTTACTGAATGTTGAGACCTTCCTTATTTCTCAAAGAATCTGGAATTTCACTGATATAAAATATTTATAGTCTGATACATTTACAACTTACCGTTCTTTAATATTCAGTAGTCCCCCCAACGAGATAGGAATTGATCCCTCAAGTTGGTTGTTCTCTAAATGTCTTTTTTTTCCCATATCAGGAAAAAAATCAAGATAATTTCTGAATCTGAATAAAATTACATAAAGAGAATAATATAAGGAGTTTTTTCAGAGCTTACGGAATTTCTAAAGACTTTAGTGCACTCAAATCGGGTATTGTGTCCGAAAGCTTATTGTCTCCAAGCAAACTGAAATATAATTCCAATTATTACAACATTGAACAAGAAAAAAACATGTTACATTGATTTAAAACAAAACAAAACTTACAGATGCTTGAGTGCAGTTAAGTTAGATAAGCTTTCTGGAAGTGGTTCCGATATTCCAAAGCCAGTCAGGTTCCTTTACGCATTTTAAAAACAAATATGTGAAAAACCTTTGATAATGTCTCGTCTTTGTGATCCTAGGCTCAAATAAATTTGTAAGAAAAACTTACAAAGAGTGAATTCGAAAGGGGCCATTGTTTGAGCACGAAACACCGGTCCAGGAAGTTTCTCTCGGCAGGCAAGGATCACCTGCCCAATCTTCAAGCAGCTTGTCTAATGCTTTTCTCGATTCCTCTATCGTCATCACTGTTGAATATCCATAAAATATATAAAACAAAGGCAAGAAAATTAAGACACACTTACATATAATTGGTAATTACAAATATGGCCTTGACTTAATTATAGAAAGAGAAAAAAAAAAATCTACCTCCTGAACTATGGTCATTTTGACATTTCGCCTCCTAAAATTTTTTTTCATGCAAACTACCTCCTAAACTGTACAAATTTTGCACTTAACCTTCTGAGCTACCATTTTTTGTGGAACTTTTGGTCGGAGCTCACTCGTGTGACATGCACGCTTACATATAAGGGGTAAAATTGACTTTTCATCTCTTACTTATGACTCCTGCTCAAAACAATGGCACGTGAGCACTCGTGTGACCTGTTAAGATAATATTTATATTAATATATGTATACACGTAGGATTTGGAAACTACGTAGTTCTCACGTGCCATTATTTTGAGCGGAAGTCATAAAGAGGAGATGGAAAGTCAATTTTACCCCTTATATGTTAGCGTGCATGTCACACAAGTGAGATCCGGCTAGAATTTCCACCAAAAACGGGAGTTCAGGAGGTTAAGTGCAAAATTCGTACAGTTTAGGAGGTAATTTGCATGAAAAAAAAGTTTAGGAGGCAAAGTGTGAAAATGGCCATAGTTTAGGAGGTAAAAAAAACTTTTCTCTTATAGAAAAACCCAATTATCATTCAAAATTACAAATACTTAACTCATTTTCTTTACAAATATCATCTTCTTTACAAATATAAGGTGGTTATTTTTAATTTTGAAATATAATTGGGTTTTCTGTAAATAATTTATATTTCAAGGTGCTTTTTGTAGTAATCTACGCTACATACAAACAGGCACCTAAACAAATAATTTCTTGAACAAAACTATGGTTTGTTTTATTACTAAACTTCAAATTGTAGTAATTTTATATAAAAGAATTATAATGGTTTTTGAAAAATTTATGGTGTTGGGGGACCAACCCCCCTAGCTATGTCTCTACAATACTATACGGATACAATGGACTATCTGTTGAGCTTGTTTAGGATATGGGCTATCCAAACACTCCAATTCCCAACACAAATACATAGCATACATACACACATATACATATAAAAGTTATGAGGTTGATGACAGGCGCGCACATAAAGAGCAATGGGGGTGAAATATTCTTACAAAATTTTCAGCCATTGCTTTTAAATCTATATGTGGAACTAGTTTCACAGTGGCTTTCTTCCGACTATGATTCACTGCAACAACCTATGAGAAGTATTGGCAACATTTCGCTAAATTAGCAGCAAATTACTAATTCCAGATAACAATTGAACTTACAAGAGATAGACCAATATAATAAATCAAGAGACCTAAGTCAACATAGAAGAAACATCATACTTGCACGAGATCACCTTTGTACTTCCTGTTCTTTACACAGGCCCACATTTCCTCTGAAATTCCACTAGACTTACTTTTGACAGGCAGCAAACGAGATAATTCATTATTAGGAATAGCTATCACTTTACTTGAGTAAATGGAGGAGAGCCCTTTACATGCCTGTATTATCAGAATGCAGATGAACATCAGACACTATAAGCAATGTGTGCATGTATACTGTACATATGTCAAATTTTCATATTTGACACGGAACAACTATGTAAATAAACATCAACTCAAACACCATATCCAACCTGAACCCCCAGACAATGATAAAGATATTAATGGCATCTAGTAAACTAGGAAATAGAAATCACATTGAAGCTAAATAAGTAAACAAATCCAATTAAAAAGTTCCATTTTAAATTTCACAGCAGCTTAGAGCACAAAATAAAAATAAAAATAAAAATGAACCACTATAAATATATAAGCAAGCACAAAACAAGTCACATGGAAAATGGGACAACAAAACCAAAATTTGGTTGCATTTAAAGTTTGTATTATTTCCCATAATAAGTTCATTCAGCATCATGCAACAACATTAAATTAATTATTTCTAGCAACTTTTTCTAACCAATAGCTTTATCTTCAATGTTGTTACAACCTGATGAAAAATGCACACAATCTGAGAACTCTACTTTGTCTACCCATTTTTACGGGGTCGATAACATCGTTGTTTAATTGAAAAAATAGGTCGATATTTAATTGAAAAATCGACATCGCTTATGTTTCTTGGACATAATAAGCTAGAAGTGGGTTTATGGTTTGTGTAGCAATTTGAGAGAGAAGAATGTACCATCTCAATACTGATCTTTCATTTGTAGTTTCAAATTGCTCTCAATAATCTGCATAGAAAAATCAAAGGGATAGTTTAGAAAAACTTTACCTAACATTACTTTACTAAAAGAGCACAAACCAAATTATGAGGAAAATGAAAAAAATTAGACTTATAAACACAACCGTACATATACATGTGGCCCAAAGTTCTTCACATGAGCAGATTTTGTTTTTTTTACCCAACATTCAACAACTCAAGTACCACCACTTATTCAACTTTCACATGTAACATGTGAATTTTAGGCAGGGCATTATCAATAAAATCAAACATAACCTTGTAGTGAATAAAGGAAATACTCAAAGCAGCTCAAAAACATACCGTGTTTTACACGAATACATATAGGAAGGATCAAATCCTTTTACCCATTATAGTTTAGAAAAATAAATAAGACAATCAAAATTGCCAGTTAAATACAAACTAATTTCCAAAATGAAGTCCCAAACAACACTTGTTTCCAAATCACAATCCATGTTTTATCCAATGGACAATAAATTAATTTGAAGTAGCCATTTGATGTGAGAAAACTATTGAAATTGAGATAAATTGACTCTCTCACACACCTTCAGAAATTAGAAAGGAAAAATACCTAGGCAGTGGTAGCCATGAGGGTGGGGGAGTCGAATATGTCAAGAAATGGCGGCTTGTCTGACTCTTTTGGCCTGTTGAAGAGAATGTCCACAGACGTGGCAGCAATAGAAGCGAGCTTCGATAGAAAGGGATGAATGAATATGCATAGAGAACTGAAACAAAACGAAGAAAATTAATTAACGCAAAATGTTTTACAAGAAACTACATGAAATCATAAATTCTGCAAATCAATAACCTTCGTTTGGTGTTGTTCGGGTTCTATCACTACCACTCGGAGCTCTGGCGAGCCCCAACCGGCGCAAAGCACCTGCAATCAGATACCAAACAGATTTAAGGATAGAATAGGGTAATAACACAAAGTAAATACCAGACAAATGAGATGATATAAGGCTGAAATGAGGAACCCTCTTTCACGTAGAAAGACATCGCCGATCTAGGCTGCACAGCGCCGGTGACGAACTCCGACTGATCTTCTTTGAACAGGCTCAAATATCCCGGAACTCGGTCCCCCTTTAGTCCCAACAGTGAACAAGGAACGTGACCCCAAGGACGACTTTGGTTCAACTCCCTTCCTGAAAACCCAAATGGAAAACACCCTAAAATTGAACGCACCCACGCTCAGAGTTTTTCGCACAAAGAAAAACGGTGAGAGTGGTTGAGAGAGAAAAGAGGGGCCGCTCAAAGATGAAAAATGTAATCTGGGTAGTGAGTCTCAATTAGGTTTAGGAGCCAAGTATGTCAAGCAAGAACCGAGGGCTGAAATTAAATTCCTACAATGGACGGTTCAGATCGGGACTTAGAATAAGTCAATGAGCCACACCGATAATATGGTCAGACTACTTTCTACTGCAGTTTTAATAGAACCACCGTTAAATGTTATGATATTCACGGCGGTTCCAATGAAACCGATGTTAAAATAAGCTGGCCTCCAGTTTTTACGTCGGTTCACTTATAATCGTCGTAGAATAGGTGAGCTTTTACGGCGGTTTTTGGATAACCGCCGTTAAATTATACATTTAACAGTGGTTTTCCAGAACCGCCATTAATAAAGTGCCTTAGTATCATGTTTCTGTAGTAGTGTTCTTGAGAACATGGGCGCCCTCTTTTAGGCTTAAGCAATGCAAAAAAGGTTGTCCAAACCCCCTTCTTAAACAGCTCTCCTTTTATATGAAAAGATGAGACGACCCGACTCGCACCTTTGCTGCTTCCTTCTTATTCTCAGGTGGTTCTCCTTTGTCCAAATATACCTTGATCGAGGAGCGCCAATCCTTTTCTTCCTCCAGCACGATTACCTCCTCTTCCCCAAATTCTTGGTATGCCATGAGCAGAGTAATTATTCTCTCTTGACAATTTGTCGCTGAACTGGCCACCTTGGCTAAGTAATCAGCTCTGCTATTCTCCTCCCTGGGGATTTCAAGTACATTTAAAGCTTTCATTGCCTTTGCTAACTCATGAAACTTTGTTAAATACTTCATCATATGCTTGTCTCTTGCATCAAACTCTCCTTTTTATCTATTTATAGACCAACTGGGAGTCTACCCGGGAAAATATGCTCTCTGCCCCGAGCTCTCTTGCCATCTGAATCCTTCTCAGAAGAGCCTCATACTCTGCACCATTGTTGGACAGGAGGTAGTTCATTCGTACTGCGTATTTTGTAGTCACTCCTTCAAGGTTTATCAGGACTATCCCCCCTCCACAACCCAGGCTTCCTACTAAGCCAAAACCCAGGCTTCCTACTGAGCCGTCAGTATATATTTCCCATTCCTTTTCTTCCTCAAGAGAGTTGGTCATCTCCTGCATGAAATCAACCAATGCTTGGGCTTTTATCGTTGTTCGCCCTTTGAAACTGATGTCAAGTTTGCTGAGCTCAATTATCCATTTCACCAAATGCCCTGAGACCTCTGGTTTACTCATGATTGCTTTCAGAGGCACGTTAGTTCTGACAACTATCTTATGTGAAAGAACATAGAAGCGTAGCTTGTGAGCCATCCCGACCAGAGCTAGTATGGCTCGTTCGACCTCTACATATCAAAGCTCAGCGTCATCTAACACCTTAATCCTGTAGTACACCGGATTTTTCAACCTTCTCTCTTCTATAATCAAAACTAAGCTCACCGCATAATTTCCCACATATAAGTATAAGATCAAAGGCTCTCCCAATACCGGTTTGGTAAGTAATGACATGTCGACCAGATGTTCTTTTGATTTCTGAAATGCTCTTGACATTCTTCGTCCCATTGGAACCGAGCCTTCTTTCGCAAGGCTCGAAAAAATGGTAAACTCCTTTCCGCCGAGCACAAAACAAATCTACTCAGGGACGCCACCCGACCTGCTAAGCACTGCATTTCCTTGACGTTCTTGGGAGTCTGCATATCCATAATGGCTCTAATTTTTTCTAGATTAGCCTCTATTCCCTTCTTCATGACCATATACCCAAGGAATCTACCGGCTTTGACCCCAAACGCACACTTCTTGGGATTGAGTTTCATTATGTACTTCCTTAAGGTATCGAAGGTCTCTTTTAGGTCACCCACATGGGAAGTTGCTTTAGCGCTCTTGACTAACATGTCGTCTACATAGACCTCCATGTTTCTTCTGAGCTGAGTTTTAAATATCCTCACGACCAACCGTTGATATGTGGTGCCTGCGTTCTTGAGCACAAAGGGCATGGCTACGTATTAGTATGTCCCGTTTGGCGTTATAAAGCTGACCCGTTTCCTATCCTCCTCGTCCAGTTTGATCTTGTGATGTCCTTGTGAAACGTCCATCATAATGACCAATTCAAATCCTGAGGTAGAATCTACAAGCTGGTCTATCCTTGGTAACGGGTAGTGCTCTTTGGGACAAGCATGACTGAGATCCCTGAAATCAATGCACATCCGCCAGTCCTCCCGAGTCTTCGGTACCAGCACTGCATTAGAAAGCCATTCTGGGAATTGTATTTCTTGAATGTGCTTGGCTCGCAACAATTTTTCTACCTTTGCTTCAATAATAGCTTCCTTCTCGTGACCAAAATTGCGCTTCCTTTGTTTTACTAGTTTCACCATGGGGCTGATGTTGATGTGATGCTTAGCTATTGACGGGTCTATTCTTACCAGATCCTGGGGAGACCAGGCAAAGAAATCCGCGCAATTTCTTAAGAGGGCCACAAGCTCCACCCGTACCTCAGGACTCAAGGTTGTTTCTACCTGTACGACCCAACTATCATCCCCTGGTATAATCTCGACCGTCATCAAGTTTTCTTCACGCGGATCCAGCTCAGGCGCAATCATCTCCGCCATAGGCTTTTTGTGTCTTCTTGCGTCTTCATCCCTCCTAATTCTGTCCACGTATGCTTTTTGTGACGCATATTGGTCTCCTCGAACTTCGCCCACTCCTTCACGAGCAGGAAATTTCATCTTCATGTGGTAGACTGATACCCCTACTTGGAACTGGCTCGAGGACGGTCTACCAAGCATGGCTTTATATGAAGATGGTGCGTCTACCGCCAGGAATTTTACTGATTTGGTCTTCCTAAACAGTTCATCCCCCAATGTTACGAGGAGGTTTATTGCTCCCAATGGGTGCAGGGCTCCCCCAGCAAAACCCACCAATGAGGTAGTGACCTCCTCCAATTTCAAGTCCAGGTTTAACTTCTTAAAGCAGTCGTAAAATAAAATATCTATCACGCTCCCTATGTCTACGAATATTCTCCTCACGTTATAGTTATCTATAGTAGTTGTTATCACAAAAGCGTCTATGTGGGGTGCTAGGATACCGTTCTCATCCTTTGAGTCGAAACAGATGTTCGGGCTCAGGACTAACTGTCCCACCTCTTGCATCTTTCACGACAGACCTTTTACAGCCTGCACATAGTTGTTCTGGGTGCATCGTGAATGCTCATCCCATTAACTGCCTATGATCATCTGAGTCTCACCTGGTATCTCTTGAGACTGACGTCCCTCTTTCCATTGCCATGGCCACTATCGAACTCCCGCCTGTTCCCCTAACGTCGGTCTCGTCTGTGAGAGTCAGATCTAGGCTCTTCTTTACGTGCGTTCATAAATTCTATAAGGTGTCCTGCCTGCACCATCCGCTTTAGCTCGTCCTTCAAGTGTGTGCACTGATCTGTGTTGTGTCCATATTCATTATGGTATCGACAGAATCGGTCATATCTTTCTGTTCATGGCTTTTGAGCGTACGTCCTCGGCCAATTGAGGTTGGGGTTTTGTTCAATAGCCTGCAGGATTTCACCTTTGGGTGAAGCCAGGGGTGTGTATCGATCAAACCGAGGACGGCCTCCTACCAGGTCAGTCCTGGGTTTCTTGACCAAATTCTTGTCGTCCTTGTAAGTTGTTCTCTCTGTTTTTCCCCATCATCTTTTAATCTCAAAGCCTCTTCCAAATGGATATATTTCTCCGCCCTTTCCAGTAGCTCTCCAAATTTCAGTGCTGGCTTAAATACCAGCGATTCAAAGAACATCCCCTTCCTAAGCCCTTGAGCCAAAGCATTGACCAAGAGCTCCTCTGATGCTGACGACACTTCCAACTTAGCCTCTGTAAATCACTTGATATATCCGCGCATACTTTCACTTTCTTTCTATTTCAGACTGAATAGTTCTAGTGGCGTTTTCTGATACTTCTTGCAGCTAGGGAACAAATTCAGGAATGCAGAGCTAAGCTCATCAAAATTAATTATAGATCGGGGGCAATTTGTTAAACTAGAGATGAGCTGATTTTGTGAAGGTCGTGGGGAAGACCAGGCACATAACTTCATCATAAAATTTATGTAAGGTAGCTACGATCTCGAATCGGATCAAGTGGTCTCACGGGTCTGTTGTTCCATTATATTCAAAACCCATGGATCGGTAAGAGGCTAGTAGATCATCACACATGACATCCTCTGTGAATGGCGTGGTTCTCCGTGCTTGGCCTGCTGTCGCGCCCACCATCTTTTGTTTGACTTCCCTGACCTCCTCTGCAGATTCTGCATCTACTTAGTGAGGTCTGGGTTGGTCTTGCTTGAAGTTTTGCTATCTAAAGCAGAAAAGCTCTCCTCTTCTTACTGGGCGGGAGTTCTGGCCATGCGCTGGGCAGTCCGGGGTGGCTCTGTCTCCAGCGGATAGGTTACTTTAGGGGGATTTTATGAAAGTTCAACGAATATCTTCTCTACAGCCACCTCCACCACCTTGCTGATGAGGTCAGATAATTGCCTCAGAAAAGAGTCATTCAGTGATCCTCCCTCAGCCTATGGGGCTCCTCCTAGAGGGGGTTGCGGTGCGCCAAGTCTAGTTGATGTCGACGGTCCTTCCATCTCCGGCATGCCTATTGGCGTAGTAGAACTTGGCATACCGCCTAGCTCCGCCACCAGGTTTCGCCTGAGTCCGTCTGATGCCATACTTCTTTCTCACGTCTTAGCTCTGTTTTGCCTTTCCCACGGACGGTGCCAATTGTTTCACCCTAAAAATAATGGAACCACGAACACCTTCTTCTTTCTTGAATATCCTGATATGCTCCACCAAAAACACGTTAGAAAGGACCACCGGGGAATTTTTGGTGGAAACCTCTCCGATGCTTAAGTCAGTAAAGTAATTTTTCTTATCGGAATATTTCGAGTTAGAATGTGCAGAATGTCATACCTTTTCCAATCTTGAGGTTGAGATATCTATAACTCTCGTTAGGTGGAGGCTTTCCAAGATCTCAGAAAAAGAAAGCCACAAATCTTGGGTTGTTACTTGGAACGACCTAACCAAGTTATTCCCCTTGGGGGAGACCTGGTCCAAAGGTTTCCTTGTATGAGGTCAGCCAAGTGTCTCCTTGAATTCCTGACCTGATCTGCGTGAAGCCTTATCTAAGAATACAAGTCGGGTCATGGCCAGTTCTAGGCTTATCTCTTTTCCTTTTTCTTGTGTCATCGGCTCAGTTCATCCCGACCAGGTCTTCCCAAGCTAATCTCATGCCTTGATATGACTAGATCAGGTCATACCATTGAACATGAAGGGGAAGACCTCGGATTAAACACGCGCGATGTCTCTGTCAAATTGGCAGCTAAAAAGGACATGTGATTGACCGTATGAGAAGTCGTAGGCATGACTCGAAAAATCCTTACTGCGGGGCTGCCATTGTAGGAACCGGCTTGAAAGCTAATGAGGGGAAAACAGGCACAGGAATAGCGGGTGGATGGGGGTTGTTGCCGATAGGGTTTTGCGACGTACACTAGAAGGGGGAGCCTTAGGAGAGTCATGGTTGTATCCGTTGCAGGAAGAAAAGCGACAGCTTACGGGAAGGCGACCAAGATGGGCATGGTAATGGCAGAGGGAGAGAGCGAGGCGGGATTCTACGGAGGAGTGACAACAAGGGACACCGAATGGCGACAAAAGGGGAAATTTGCACCTCAAGTAGTTGGGGCTGAACCCTAGCCACTACTGGTAGGGTTCCAAAAAAGAAGGGGGTTGCGTCCACCGACCGGAGCGGGATTGCTGGTGTTTGAAAGTTCAACAACGGGGGACGGTTGTCTGCAGATCCAACTGGATTAGGGATGGGAAAGGAGTAGTCTGGCAGGAAATCTGGATCGGTGCTACATAAGACCCACCAGAGATTTGCCATTGTAGGAACCGGCTTGAAAGCAGCGTCGGGGCAGAAAAAAGTGTGGCACGGGAAACCTGGAATGGTGGCAGCCGGAGGGGTTGAACGATCATCTGTGTGGGCGGCTGGAGGAGGTCGCTGTAGAAGCCATATTCGAGGGGAGTGGAGACGAATCCTTGACGTGTTGAAAACTCGACGATAAAGGGGCTATGGCCGTCCGACGACTTAGAGACGTCGTGAGCCCAGTGGAGGTTCGAATAGGTCGAAAAAGATTAAGAGAGAGGATGAATTTTCAGCATTTTTTCATTTTTCATCTGCAAAAAACTCATAAAAGCATTTTTTTTTTTCATCTTTACTTAATCCTTGTTATGCAAAAATTGTTCAAAGATTTCATCTTTTCAAAAATTCGAGCCATTTTTTTTTTTTTGACATTCTCAATCAAGAACCCCTTTTTTTTCTTTTCTTTTTCCGAATCCCCGATTCTAGGCACTCTTTAATTACCAGAAGCTTCAATCCACATTATATGCCAAAATGCGTTTAACTTTAAACTGCATGGTTTCAATTCCATTCATCTTTTTGAATTCATCAATTGCTTGCGAAATCAAATCAAGAATCAAAAACCCAGAACGTGGAAGCAATTCCTTGGTAAATTCCCCCGCAAGTACCAAAAATCAGATAAAAATTCCTTCAACCCTAACTCAAGCCCCAATGC
The DNA here is from genome assembly GCA_014905375.1 of Phtheirospermum japonicum. Taxonomy (NCBI): domain Eukaryota; kingdom Viridiplantae; phylum Streptophyta; class Magnoliopsida; order Lamiales; family Orobanchaceae; genus Phtheirospermum; species Phtheirospermum japonicum. The sequence goes on along the minus strand of BMAC01000389.1, from coordinate 671,533 downwards.
ATCCTCCCAAGGTTCGGGCAGGGCCCACCCTAATAGCTCGACCGCCAAATAAGCCTCAGTAGCCATCTTCCATTCTTGCATAATCACCGACATTAATCCGCTCCTCGCATTCAAAGATGTCCCGAGCTCCTAGAAAATGAACCTTTTCATAAGCAAGCCCAGCCTCTGCTGCATGGTGTTTGATTTCACTGATTCTGTGATTAACACTAAAGAAAAGGAGCTCAAACAGGCCACATTGCTCGAGCTCCTCCATTTGATATCCCAAATCCCCCCGAAACTCTCCGAGCCCGCCGTCCTAGCATCCTACAACATGTGTTTGGTCAACTTATTCTGCCCTTTCCCACCCAATTCCCAATCTAAAAACTAAGCTCGAGCAAAAATGACCTAGATGGTGAGCCGACCTTCGATCTTGCGTGGGCCCACCTGCATTTAGTGTGCGAATTCTTACTCAAATTTGACACTTCATCTTCTTTAGAATTTAAAGTTGTGAAAAAGTACATAAAACATTCGTACATTCTCAAAATTTCTTACTTTATTTTTGTTGGGCAAAAAAATTACACCAAAAAAGTTTTTGGCCAAAAGAAAAATGATGGCCTAAAATTTTTCCGGCGGCAGTGAGACAGTGGCAGGCAGTAGCAGCAGTGGGTTGGCTAGCGGGGGTGGCCGGTGGGGTATGGAATGAAGTAGTGGTGTTCTTGGTTAATAATGTTATTATTAACATTGATTTGCATCTTATTGTACATATTTTCATTATCGTTTTTGTTTCACGTTGCGTGTTTTTTCGCTTGCTTTTTGTTGCTTTAGGAGTCGGGTTGGCCGTTTTTCGTATTTCTAGATTTTCTTAGTTTGTGTACGTTTTGTTATTAATTTTCGTAGTTTTTCACGTTTCCATTTTTCTTGGCCGTAGGACATCCAAGCGGGGCCCACACTCATTTGGGATCGTCGATACTCGACTTGGGAATGGACGGACAAAGCAAGGAAGCGCAGCGGACGAGGTTCGACAAGCCGGCGGACGCGAAAAGAAGGAGAAATCGAGCCGGGCGCTGGAATCCAGTCGACCGACTGAATGATCAGTCGATCGACTGACCTTGAAGTCGATCGACTGATCCGGCTAAAATCGACTGGATTCCAGTGAGTTTTGAGGTTTTTGACATGGCATTCGATCGACTGCCTACTTGGCCGATCGACTGCCGTCGATCGACTGGTGCCTCCAAGATCGATTGAATTACAGGGCTTCAGGCCAATTTTGACGAAGCAGTCGATCGACTGCCGACAAGGCCGATCGACTACCAGTCGATCGACTGCTTTTTCTCAGTCGATCGATTGAAAAGCAGTTTTCTGAAGATATTAGCAATCATACGTCATTTCAAGGGGACAACTTGTCCTGATATCTTTCTTCTCCAAGGAAGCTGCCCAAAACCAGAATTTTTCTGCAGTTTTTCATATGTTGCTCATTTTTAATTCCTAAAAATTCTAGTTATTAGTTATAGATTAGTTAAGTTTAGATCTTAGCTAGTTAATGTTCAAGCTTCGTTTCGAGCTATCTTTTGTGAAGAATAATCCAGCTTTCAAGCTTCCTCCTTCAAGCTTTTGTAATAACTTACATTTGGTAATATCCTTCTATAATCTAGTCTTGTTTTCATGTTTATTCCTTTTTAATATTGTGTTGTATTATGGATCATTAGTTTAGTATTTCTCTTGATCGTCAAACTTTCAATCTTTATTTTCTAGCTTCCTAGCTTATGAACTTATGCTTTTAAGTTATTAAGTTTGCAATCAATTTCTAATTTAGTATAAGTTGTTAAAGATCTTCCTTTAAAACCCTTAATTAATGTTAAGTACTTATGTTGACTTATTCAAATAAGTTGACTTTAATTTTCCCTCCATTTTACTAATTTCAAATAATTAAGTTTTTAATAAGTTAATTAATCATTTTTAATATAAGCTTTAATTTCCTTTAAATGTTTTAATATTTTTAAATCTTAATTTTCAATTTCAATCTTAGTTATAGAAACCGAAAAATGATTATCGCTTTCTAGGGTTAAATTAGATTAAGTAAAACCGACGATAAGAACGATAAAGAAAACCGAAAGCCGATCACATCCATCCTCGAGAGACACGACTCGGGACAACTCACCGCACCTACAGTCGACTCCGTACTATTGCGGAGACGATTTCTAGAGCGTCGAGAAATCTTCGATCAAAATTTTGGCGCCGTTGCCGGGGATGGATTAAGGCCAATGGCATTCTTAATTATTCTTATTGTCGTCGTAGCTTTTTAGTTAGCAAACTGTTTTACATTCGATACGCGTGATCTTTTTGTTGTTGTTGTGTATGCAAGGTAGACGATCGCTCAGACAGGAGTTGACCCCATTCTTGCCGAACCCCGAGAGGTTGAGACGAGACGCACGAGCCGCTT
>BMAC01000389.1:640222-660355 GCA_014905375.1 Phtheirospermum japonicum | reverse complement strand
CGACAAGCCGGCGGACGCGAAAAGAACGAGAAATCGAGCCGGGCGCTGGAATCCAGTCGACCGACTGAATGATCAGTCGATCGACTGACCTTGAAGTCGATCGACTGATCCGGCTAAAATCGACTGGATTCCAGCGAGTTTTGAGGTTTTTGACATGGCAGTCGATCGACTGCCTACTTGGCCGATCGACTGCCGTCGATCGACTGGTGCCTCCAAGATCGACTGAATTACAGGGCTTCAGGCCAATTTTGACGGAGCAGTCGATCGACTGCCGACAAGGCCGATCGACTGCCAGTCGATCGACTGCTTTTTCTCAGTCGATCGACTGAAAAGCAGTTTTCTGAAGATATTAGCAATCATACGTCATTTCAAGGGGACAACTTGTCCTGATAGCTTTCTTCTCCAAGGAAGCTGCCCCAAAACCAGAATTTTTCTGCAGTTTTTCATATGTTGCTCATTTTTAATTCCTAAAAATTCTAGTTATTAGTTATAGATTAGTTAAGTTTAGATCTTAGCTAGTTAATGTTCAAGCTTCGTTTCGAGCTATCTTTTGTGAAGAATAATCCAGCTTTCAAGCTTCCTCCTTCAAGCTTTTGTAATAACTTACATTTGGTAATATCCTTCTATAATCTAGTCTTGTTTTCATGTTATTCCTTTTTAATATTGTGTTGTATTATGGATCATTAGTTTAGTGTTTCTCTTGATCGTCAAACTTTCAATCTTTATTTTCTAGCTTCCTAGCTTATGAACTTATGCTTTTAAGTTATTAAGTTGCAATMAATTTCTAATTTAGTATAAGTTGTTAAAGATCTTCCTTTAAAACCCTTAATTAATGTTAAGTACTTATGTTGACTTATTCAAATAAGTTGACTTTAATTTTCCCTCCATTTTACTAATTTCAAATAATTAAGGTTTTAATAAGTTAATTAATCGTTTTTAATATAAGCTTTAATTTCCTTTAAATGTTTTAATGTTTTTAAATCTTAATTTTCAATTTCAATCTTAGTTATAGAAACCGAAAAAATGATTATCGCTTTCTAGGGTTAAATTAGATTAAGTAAAACCGACGATAAGAACGATAAAGAAAACCGAAAGCCGATCACATCCATCCTCGAGAGACACGACTCGGGACAACTCACCGCACCTACAGTCGACTCCGTACTATTGCGGAGACAATTTCTAGAGCGTCGAGAAATCTTCGATCAAACATTATTACGGCCATACTTTTTGAGCCACAAAGTGAAAGTGCGTACCAATTTGGCTCTCAAGCAGGTCCTGAGTAACCCAAATGTGTCGAGAAGATTGGTGAAGTGGGCTGTGGAGTTGAGCGAGTATGATGTGGTGTACGAACCGAGGATAGCTATCAAAGCGCCGGTGTTGGCGGATTTTTTGCAGGAGATGGTGCGCCCATATGATTCAAGTGATGAGGTAAAGGCATGGACGTTGCACACTGATAGCTTGACTATGGTATCTAGAGCAGGGCTGGGTATTGTGTTAACCAGTCCGGAAGGAGAAAATTTGGAGTTCATAATTAAGCTCGGATACAAAGAATCTAACAATGAGGCTGAGTATGAAGCTGTGTTGCAGGGTGTGAAAATGGCGAGCGATCTGGGAGCAAGAAAGGTATGGGCGTACATGGACTCCCAATTAATAGCTCTTCAGTACGACAGTTCCTTCGAGGCTAAAGAGGAGCGCATGGCGATGTACTTAAATAAGTTGCGAGAAGAGGTAGCGCGCTTTGAGGAGTTTAAACTAGAGCACTTGCCACGAGCTAAAAAGACTCGGGCAGATCAGCTCGATCGGATAGCAAGTGCACTGGGGACTTGTGATACTCGAAAAATCACACTGATGGAGTTGGGTCATAGTAGTGTGGAAAAAGGGAAGGAGGTTATGGAGCTCAAATTTAAGGATGATTGGCGTACACCTATCTGGGATATTATACTTAAGGCAAAGGAGGGTGCAGAAAGATAGACAACAAAGGAGACTAAGACAACGGCTCTTTTTTGTGTGATAAACGAGGAATTGTACAAAAGGTCACGCTTTGGACCCTTTTTTGAAATGTTTTGCCAAGGTGCAGGGGTTGGAGGTGCTAAAAGAGATCCATGAGGGGTTTTGTGGTGATCATGCGAAGGGAAAGGCGTTGGTTGGCATAACATTGCGGGCTGGCTTCTTTTTGCCAGGAATGAAAGGTATGGCCAGGTACCTGGTGAGGACGTGTAAAAAGTGTCAGATGCATGTTCCGGTTATTTATATACCAGCTGAGGAGATGATGGTTATGAGCTCGCCATGCCCGTTTGCACAATGGGGGATTGATATCATGGGACCTTTTCCAAAGACTCTGAGCAATAAAGAATATATGGTGGTGGCAGTTGATTATTTCACAAAGTGGGTGGAGGCTGAAGCAGTTACGGGCATAAGCGAGCAGAATATGATGGATTTTATCTTTGACAATATTTTTTGCAGGTTTGGTGTCCCGCGAGTGTTGGTGTCTGATAATAGAACCCAATTCAATGGGTAGAAAATCCAGGATTGGTGTAGGGAAATGGGAATGAAGCGGCGATTTGCTTCTGTGGCACACACCCCAAGCTAATGGGCAAGTTGAAGTTACTAATCATATCATTGTGCAAGGTCTTAAGTTTCGATTGGAAAAAGCAAGACGATTGTGGGAAGAAGAGCTCGCGTCAGTCTTGGGGGCTTATCGAACAACTCCCCGAAATTCTACAGGGGAGTCGCCATTCAGTTTAGTTTATGGGATGGAAGAGGTTATTCCAGCAGAGATAGTAGGTGGATCGCAGTGCTTAACAACTTTTAATGTGGAGGAAAATGAAAGGCTAGCTCGGGGAGCAATTGAAACGATCGAGGATATACGAGATAAGGCTGCGGCCCGGGTCGAATATTACAAACAAAGGATACAGGCTGCTTTTAACAAACGGGTCAAGCATCGCTGTTTTCAGGTAGGGGATTTGGTATGGAGGCGGGCTGATGCATTGCGCATGACTAGGAAGTTGGAGCCAAATTGGGTTGGGCCATTCAAAGTGGTAAAAGTGTTACGAGGAAAAGCATATATACTTGAAGATGCAAGAGGAAAAGTTCTACCTAGGAGCTCGAATGTGTCACTTAAAGAAATATTACGCCTAGAGGGCGGGCTGTGTACGTTTTACCCTGCGGGGCGGATGGTGTGTTTTACCCTTCGGGGTGGACTGTGTGCATTTTACCCTTCGGGGCGGTGGTGTTTTTACCCTTTGGGGCGGGCTGTGTGCATTTTACCCTTCGGGGCGGTGATGTGTTTTACCCTTCGGAGCGGGCTGTGTGCGTTTTACCAACAACACAGCAACTTAGCAAGCCTGCTCTTCTCTGTGCAAATGGGGATCTATAAGGCTATAACAAGAAGTAATTAATTACTCCAAAAAACAACCACAATTACCATAAACAAAATGGCGAGGGTGGTGGTGTGGTTGTGGCTGTGGTTGTTTGATTAGCTGTTCCCCCTTGAGGTGGTGTTTGTTCCTTCTCGATTTCTACTTCTTTTGTTTTACTTGCTTCCACCTCGAAATTCAGATTCTGAGGTGTGATATTTATTCCCTTTATGTCGCGATCGTTAAAGTTCTCACGTCTTTTGCTCAAGGACTCGATATCCCTCTTTCCAACATACGGCGCCACTTGATGCGACCCAAAAGTTTGGTTCACCAAGAATAGAAAGTGCTAACCTCGAATTTGTAATCAACGACCTGATAGACCTTCAGAAAGCTCCTGGCGACTTGATCAAACCTGCAAAACAGAACTCAAGCCGGGCGGTGGACAGCCCCAGCGTAAGCCCTCCGATACTTAAGTCAGATAGTGTTTGAGAGAGTTATGCGAGAGCTTAAAACGTAGGATATAATCAACTTAGAGAAAAGAATGAGGTCTGGGTCCTTTTTATATAGATAAGAGACGTGTTCCCAATTTAGGGTTCTCATCTTCTATTAGAACTATAATACCATAAATAGCGACCGACTTAGAATTATGATTCCTCATGTATTCTAAATTACCATAGATATTAGAACTCTTGCTAAATTACCGTAATAATCATTGGTCAATAACTATGTCCATAACCTTAGTCCGTCGGAACCCCATACCATAATCCATATCAGCCTAATAGGGCCCAAAACCATGTTAACCATAAAACCAAGCTCCTCCATACCGAGATACCACTCAGTACCGAGTTGCCATTTCTAATTACAGAAAGAACTCCCATTATCTTCCAAAATTACAAATACCCCCATATGTTTTTGTTTTTAATTAGACTGAACCTCGTGGGTAATTTTTGAAATTAGATTTTCTTTTATTTGTTTCAGGCACACCCCTGTCGAACTGCCTCACAGTGAGTCAAGTCTCCTAAAATTAAATCCTAAAAAAAACCCTGAAAAACTAAACTAACTAAAAACTAAAAAAAGAACTCTGAAAAAACTGAAAACCTAAAACAAAAATAAAACTAAAAACCCTAAAAAATATTTTAAAAAATTGAAACCCTAAATAACTAAAATAAATAAAAAACTATAAAATAAACCTTAAAAAACTAAAAGAAAAACTGAAAAAGTAATATATATATATACACACAATAAACTTCAGAAGGTACATCTATTGAACACTGAATGCGAGAAAAGAAATAGTTACATTAGCATAAACTATTAGGTTCAGAGCATAGTAAATAAAAGTGAATTGAATATAACTAGTTTAACACCTGTGTATTATACATGATTTATAAAAAAATAAATATAAAAAATATTACATATATTAGTTTATAGTTTATTTGGAGAATTTGTAAGCTCGTTGAACCTAGATAAATACCGTTTCATTGGATGGACTCTTATGAAATGTTAGAATTTATATCGAATTATATTAGAATCATTTAAAATAAGCTCCCTAATGTTTTTTTTATCTTTTATTTTCCCCTTCAAAGTTCCACTTATTATGTCATAAAATATTATAAATATATATATATTTATTTCCTCTCCTTTGTAACATCCTTTACCTGCACTCTTCATCAAATGTTTTCCATACCTACTACAACGTGAGTTTCACCACAATTTGTACTTAAATATTTCGACTTATTTTACGGGGCGGTTATGGTGTTTACCCTTCGGGGAGGTTGTGGTGTTTTATCCTTCGGGGCGGTGGTAATGTACCCTTTGGGGCGGATATCTTTTTCAATACATAATGAATTTTGGTGAACTGCTTATGGTTTTGAACTATGGTTAGAGGGTGGATGGTTGTTTTACATGTTTGAGAAGGATATGTTTGACTTACATATCTATATCGATCTGTTATGTTCTTATATTATGGATGGTTGTGTATTTGCGAGCTAATATGTTTAATCTCTATCTGCGAGCTTACTTTAAACAAATTCAAATTGTATGTAATTAAATTTTTAATAATATAATGTGTAATTTTATAATAATATAAACTTAAAAGTATTATTAATTTATAAATTAAACGAAATTTATTTTTATTTATTTTTCATATTTTAGTTATTTTAATGTGATGATTTTTTTTAACTAACTTGATGTTTAATTTGATGATGATGATGATGATGATAACAACAACAACAACAACAACAACAACAACAACAACAATAATAATAATAATAATAATAATAATAATAATAATAATAATAATAAAGTAAAGGTATTAAAAACACTACCCATAAAAGTACAATATAAAATGTAGAAACATAGAATTACCAATACAGGTAAAATTAAATAAGATAGCTAAACATAAAATTATTAAAATACAAATAAAACACACACATTTTATAATATAGAATTAAGAAACAGATAAAATTACATACGACAACTAAACACAAAATTACTAAAAATACAAATAAAAGACACATAATATTTTCTTAATAACCTGAAAGACCAGCTCCATCCCCTCCCAGATCTGGAAAAATTGACCAAACATATTAAATGTACTATAGAGTCATGTTGTTGTGAGTCTGGTTGTTGTGCTTATGTTCGCTTCTGCATAATTTGTTTTTGCTCCAATCGGAAGAATTCACAGCGTACTGGGTCAGAAATGGTGTCCAAATTCGTCATTAAGATTTTATCTTCTCTCATCAATTCGTTTATTTTCTCCCAAAATTTCTCATTTTCTTCCTTACGCATTTTTTCAAAAATAGATGCATCCTCATTATGTTTTCTTTTTAATTTGGATTTCCCTTTGGTTCGTTGTGAATAAGAGCCTCCACTATTAATAATTTCATCACTTAAATTGATAGAAAATGAAGATAAGGAAGGCTCGGCAAGATGAGGTGACTCCGACACATGTTCTTCTTCCGCAAATGAATTGACTCCACCAATCGTCTCAATTTGCACATAATTTTTCACAAGAGACCATATGTGGTCAAATTTAAATCCGCTAGCATAATCTCTTTGTTGCATCAGCAACTCATTTGCGCGTTCGAGCTGCATTAATATTGAAAAGATGTTGAAATCAGAAAAATATTACTCGAACACATAAATAGAAATAAAGCTTATTTAATAAATACTTACGAGTATTTGTTCATTTGCACCACTTGGATTCAGATATTCAATTTGTTGAAGAGAACCATTGAATTTTCTTGAATCTTTGAGAATGGCTTGCATACGACATTGCAGTGATCGTTGCGTACGGTCATTTATATTAGGATTTGGTTTTTCAGAATGATATTTCTCTTTAATAAGCTTCCAAAATTGATCTTTTGTTCGGTTTACACCCACAATTGGATCTTGTGAAATATCAAGATAGACTATACAAAGATGCCAAAATTGATCTTTTGTTTGGTTTATACCCACAATTGGATCTTGTGAAATATCAAGATAGATTGTATAAAGATGTCGATCATCTGCAACAGTGCAATTTTTTTTTCGTGACTTTGACATTTTTGAGATGAGTAGAGAGTGCTAAAAAATGAATGAACAATAATTGTGATTTTTTTGATTAATGTCTTAAAGAATATATGTTATATGATCTATTTATAGAAAACTTGGAGATACCAATGTAGGGTTGTGATTGAAATATGAATTTTCTTATCAATGGTCATAATTAAAAGCACATGGATTGTGCTTTCTTGTATAGTGTTCAGCTTTTTGGAGATATGCATTGGACGACTGAGATTGAAATGATATATGATCAACGGTCATAATTAAAAACACATGGGTTGTGCTTTCTTGAATAGTGTTCAGCCTTTTGGAGATAAGCATTGGATAACTGAGATTGAAATGATATATGATCAATGGTCATAATTGAAAGCACATAGATTGTGCTTTCATGAATAGTGTTCACCTTTTTGGAGATAAGCATTGGACTACTGAGACCGAAATGATATATGATCAACAGTCATAATTGGAAGCACATGGATTGTTCTTTCTTGAATAGTGTTCAGCTTTATCGAGATAAGCATTGAAGGGCTGAGATTGAAATGATATATGATCAACAGTCATTGGATAATTATATAATGTACATATGTTCTGTTTATTTTGTCCTCACTACCAAAATTCGTCCCTCACCTTACTTATTTCATTTAAGAAAAATGAATTTCAATATAATAACCTCCCTGCTATATCTTCATCTTCATCTTCGAGCTCATCTGATGATGAGTTTCAACAGTTGATCGATAGTTATGATACAGAACAACAAGTAGGTGTTCAACAAATATACAATATAATCGTATGGTGTCCGAATTTCTTAAGCAGCAAAACGCTGAAACTATTCATGGCACCTTTGTTCAGGGTCGAATAACAATTTTTCGTAATCGAGAACAGTTGCTGCAAACCTCTTCAACGATTACTTTTCAAAAAATCCCACTTATAATGAAGAGCAGTTTCTTTGACGCTATCGGATGAGTTGAAGTTTATTCCTGCGTATAGTCGATGCTGTAAAAAAATCATTGATTGTTACTTTGTACAACGGAGGAATCCAGCCGGGACACTAGGATTGTCTACCCTCCAAAAGGTAACAGCTGCATTTCGCATACTAGCATATGCAGCTCCAACAGATGCAACTGATGATTACATAAAAATTAGAGAGTCTACAGCAATTGTCTGTGTCAAAAGATTTTGTCGTGCAGTTCGAGAGATATTTGCTGAACAATATCTACGATCACCCACTGGTAATGACATGGCTAGATTACTTTATATTGGTAAGCAACGCGGGTTTTCGGGCATGTTAGGTAGTTTAGATTGTATGCACTGGAAGTGGAAAAACTGTCCCACAGCATTGGCAGGATAATATGCGGATCACCAACAATTATTCTTGAAGTGATAGCTGATTATGATCTATGGATATGACATGCATATTTTGGAATACTAGGATCCAATAATGATATTAATGCGTTGGAGACGTCTCATCTTTTCTCTAACCTTTTTAGAGGCATTGCTCCTTCGTCACGTTATTTCATATGCAGTAAGGAATACAATATGAGCTACTATTTAACTGATAATATATGCACGAAATGGCAACTCTTGTACAAACTATCCATGCACCAAGTGGTCCCAAAAAAACATATTTTGCAAGGAAACAAGAATCATGTAGAAAGGATATCGAACGTGCTTTTGGAGTTCTCAGTCAATTTGTAATGATAACAAATCCAGCACGTTTTTGAAGTAAAAGTAATTTGCAAAATTTAATGACTGTTGGAGTTGTGAAAATTCTGCACTATTTTAGTGTAGATTGTTGGTAATAGCCTCTAAGTTTGCTGGTGATAGCCTCTAAGTTCGTAAAAGAATGTAAATTACTTTAACAACCTATCAAAAGTTCAACAAATAAATTATTTTATACTCTGATTTATAGAACTCCTACGCAAGCCAAAATCCTCCATACAAATCACTTCATAAAATATATCCTACATCGACATTTTTCATACTTATTTTCATGTATTTATTTATTTGGCTTTATTTATTACACCTTTATATTAATAATTAATGAGTCACTAGTGTTAAAATAAAAAATATAATTAAAAAATATAGATAAAATTTAACTTTTCACTTACAGTAACTATTTTTTCTATTTTTTCTTAAGCTCTGTAAAAGTGAAAATATGTTTATCAATATTTAAACTAATCTCGTAAGATAATAAATTATCTGAGAGAGAACAGCCAGATAGCCATTAAACAAACATGAACTAAATTAACACTTCGTAGCTTCACAATCAGAGAAGCCATAATTTAATCTAAGGATTCATCAAAACTTTTCTCGCTGTACACTAACAGAATATGCCAGTTTTCCCAAACCAAAAGGTCAGCACATAAATAGCTAAATAGTTATTACATATTTAATAATAAAATTTAAAAAAAATTGCCTCTCGTGCCTATTGAGTTACCAATTTTAAAAGGACGAGGAATCGGGCATATGGAGACAGCGGATATCATATGTTACTGCTCAAAGTAGATTTTCTTTTTCTGCTCCACGCCCTTATTTATTTATCCAGGAAGGGCAGTAGTATTATCAACCTCTTACTTTGGTCGTCGATACATTATGTCATCAAGGCTTTGTTTAATTTGATTTCCTACTCTACGGATGTTCTTTGCCACTCCATTTGCCACCAGGTTTGCGTTTCGAGTAAACCTGAATTACGAGACGTTGGTAAAAAGTTGATAGTTTGAAGAAGATAGCACGAGAGAGGATATGATATCATGAGTTGAGCAAAGTACTTTCTGATGCATGAGGTGGAAAATCAAAAGTTGATTACACAAAATACCTTTGAGGGTTATTCTATAATCAAAATACAGTTAAATTTCAAAAATAACAAGTACCCTCTCAACATTTATTTCTATTTTACGAACTTCACCTTCAATAGGTGTATTTGTTATAAAATAAAAATCTCTAAGGAGTGTTTGTAATTAAACAATGGGGTATTTGTAAATTTGAAAGATACTTTAGGTTATCTATTAATTACATTATTTTATCTTTTTTTGCTGTAATTATTCCGAGAATTGAATGCTAAAAGTCAACTTATAGACTGCATAATGAAAGGAACTTTTATCTAAGATTTAAATGCGCACAGTTTGTTTTTTTTCTTTTTTCCTTTTTTGAAACTCATCCAACTAAATATTGACATGGAATGCTAAACTAAACCTGCAAATATGTATATAATTATAATTCACTACAATCACCTAGTTGACATTCTAACTCGGACCCAAAATGTATTTAATTGCATATGCAAACATAAAAGAGCTTGCCTGCTAAGAAACTCTTCCCCGGTTGCATTAGTAGGTTTAGGTGACCGCTTCTGTGGCAATCCATTGCCATCTGTAAGAAGCCACAAAAATAGATTATATTTATAAACTAATGTACAAACTGCAAGAAGCATCTCTGTGGACCTCAAGCATATATGAAAACATCCTTCTAAATTCTCTCAAATTGTTCTATCTCTTTTCCTCAGAATATTAGAACAAGAATACAGTTTGTTGCTTGACTAATGTGGTGAGGTTCATTTTCTAGTTTAGATAATTGACCAGGGCATTAATACTCAGCCACAAGGCTAATAATAATACTAATATTTTAGCAATTTATCCCTTTGAAGAACGTTTCATTAATAGCAAATATAAAAGAAAAGAGTTACCACCTTTATTATGAATATGAGCAGGAGTAGATGCAGATTCAGCAGTATTAACTCTTCGGTCCACTAAAACCTGCATCAGCATATGTAAGTATCAAAAAAAGCCACAAAAGATAGAGATGCGACAGCTAACAAAATGTGACAATGATCAAATTCATCATGCCTAAGGTAAAGCACAATGATGATGATGCCAGCCAAAATTCACTACTCTTACAATCACCATCAACAAAATATGATTCGTGATGTCTTCCAAATCACTAACATCCCAACTACCATAATTGCCCTATTGAATCAACTTGCTTTCAAGATTGTGATGATAAATTAAACAGCACACACAAAGTCTTCATGCATAAAAATGAGGATAATACAAAAGTGAAACTTGAGGTTTGACCTAATTAAAAAAAACAAAAACAGTTAATATCCAAAATTACAAAGAAAATACCCTGAGATTTTATTTTGTCTTACATTTACCCCTTAATAAAGACCCAACTTCACATTTATAAAAAATATCACAATTAGCTCCTATATTTCAACACTGAATCAAATTTCATGACTACTTTGTATTTTGAAAGTTAGCTGGATTTTCTGTAATTAGGTCAAACCCTATGTTGCACAGATACGAGGTACGGGTATCGTACCCGATGACGTTTCGGATACGGTGATACGGCAAAATTTGAAAATAGAGGATACGATACGGCAATTATTAAAATATACACAAAATTATATTATATATATTTATATAAATTTAATATGAAAAAAAAATCTAAATAAAAAACGCTATATTCATCTTTATGCATATTAAATCATCATAAGTAGCTACAAATAAATGCACCCATTGGATAATTAGTCCCCTAAAATATTTTTTATTTAATTATATATTGAAATGTTACGCAGTTGATTCAAAATGAAACTTATATCAGTTAACTTCCAAACTAAACAGTGAAGCCCACTAACATGAATAACCCTAGCTCCTATCACGCCAAAAACTAAAAGCCCATTTGCAAACCAAAGTCCAAGTCACGAAGCCCATTACACAACGAAACCCTATCTCTTTCCTACAATCTTCTTCAACCGCCCACGACTCAGACACAACCAGCTTCTGCAACAAAATTCCATCGGGCATCCGCTCACAGCCGAGTTCACCTTCGTAATTCCAGCCGCAACCGAATGTTCAAGCCCTCTACAGCCGTAACCCGAGCATCATATCGAAAGATTAGAGTTTCAAATTTGCAGGTTATCTCAAATTTCGTGAGGAAGAGAGCTTGATCTGAGGTATTTTTAGATTTGCCCCAAAACGTTCCAGTTATTTTAATTTAATCCCATGAAATCTCTTTTTCTTTATTTTTTCAAATTTGACCCTGCCATATCTGAAAAATGCATCCAAGCCGTGTCCAGGCGGTATCCGATTAGTCAAACCTTCAAAAAGTCAAGGATATGGATTTTTGCTTATCGGACACACGTATCTGCGTATCGGTGCCGTATCCGTATCCGATACTTCCAAAAAAATATTTTTTGGAGTATCCATGCTACACAGGTCAAACCTCAAGAATACTTTTTGTAATTACCTTAAAAAATGAGACAAGAAAAATAAAAATACGTATGAATCACAATCTTGCCATGCTAGAGGGGAAAAATAAATAAATAAATAAATAAGCTAACAATCCCAATCACACATAACAAAACACAGTTTAAGGAACTAACCTCAAGGCCTATGCAGAAGGGTAATTCAGTTTGAGTCCGTTGTCCATTGGAGGAGGCCTGGCCTTTCCGGTCCTCATAAAGAGAATAACCAACGCAAGCATATCTAAACTCTGTCAGGTTTCTACCCTCTTTAGATGCTTCCGCCTCAGATTGTCCAACAATATATTGAGGCACTATTCATCATAACGTAATATCATAATCCCATACATAAAAGGAACACCACAGGAACCACACGAGGTATTGTGTTTACAAAGCATGAATTAGCTACTCAAGCACAGACCATAAATTTCAGCGTTCATTCTACAAAATGCTTTATTCATCAAAAACAATAAAGAAAATACAAAAACTATCACTGGAAACAAACACAAACTGCAGCTTGCAAGCATATGCACAGTCGATTCCTAACTCCAAGCTACTGAGTAAAAAAGTCACTCATAAAAACTAATTTGAAAAATCTGTAAATCAAATAATTTACTAACACAAACTCACTGTCACCATACCTAATGAGCAATCTGCAACCCAAACCTGAAGAAGAAAATCCAAATTCTACAAAAAACAAAATCGTCTTGCTTTTTACTTCCATTCAGAAGAGTACAAATATATAAAAATGCCAAACTCTCAAAGTTGCAATCTTTTGCAGTGACATGAAAACACAAAATCCAAGAAAGCTAATATGAATTCTGAGAAACAATTTATACACACGCACAAAAAGGGAAAAGAAGCCCAAAAAAGAAAATTATGAAACATAGAGATCCAATCTCGGACTTCAAACATCAATGACAAGAAATTAAAAGGCAAAACGATAGAACAAAACGCGGGTAGGTGGTGAGAATCAAGATAATCAACATAAAACCAAAGAGGAAAAAAGAAGTAAATTAGGGCTACCATTTGGAAGGGAACGGGTGAGACCAACGCAGAGAGGGTTTCGGGAATCAGCCTTGAAACGAGACGAATAATAAAGGCATCCTTTGCAAGATTTTGCCTTGCCTCCAAATCCATTAACATTATTAGCTTCAGCAGTATTCGTGTTCTTCCTCGAGGATGAAGTACACGCGTTGCGATCGTTTTGCTTCGGTTGAATTGAATCTTCCGATTTCGAATTGATATCAGCGGAGATCGATTCGCTGTTCGGCGGTGATACTGCCATTACAGCGCTCGAGATCAACTTCTCTTCTTCACCTTTTGTTCCCTCGTTCGCCATCACCAGCAGCTCTCTATCTTGGTTCACTTTATTGTACTTTTTTGTTTTTTATGAAGGGGAACACGGATAGCTTTTCCTGCTATCTAGCGTTGTTGGACGAGTGAGATGTGATTATTAAATAAATAATATAAAAATATTTAAAAATTTAGAAAATGTAACATTTTTTTAAAAAAAAAATTAAATTTTGTATCAGGACACTTTTAACGATCGCATCCCGTCTATTAAATTAAATAAAAAAAAATGAAAAAGTGGAATATTTTTGACAAATGCATCCCACACCATTTTAATTAAAAACTTGTGACCGATTTAAAATTTAAAAAAAAATTGTTGGGATCGGGACGCTTTTGTTATATGCGTTCCTGTCACAAAGTAATTCATTTTTATCAAATTGACCCGAGACGTTGTTCACAAAAGTATTACGGAATGAATTTTCTTTTTATTTTTACATTTTGATACTAGCGTCCCGTCCACCGAACTTTTTTTTAATTCGACCCAAAAAAAACTTTTTCCAATTCGGCCCAAAAAGTAATTTGAAATATTTTTTTTCTTTTTATAATTTGTTATTTTTATTTAAAAAAATATTAGGAAAATAGATAAACATATTTTTTTTATTTTGGCCCAAAAGATAATTTGTAAGAATTTATTTTGTTCTTTTTTTAATTTATTATTTTAGTTTAAAAATTTTATTAGGAAAAATAAATAAACATATTTATTATTATAAGTGCATATCATAATAATGTATTAAAATTACAAGAAATTTTATTTTAAAATTAAAATACAATAATATTAAAATAACAATCACTAGTGGAAAAAAGTTGATTGGTGGCGCTTCATAAGTGGCGGTTGAAAGAGGACCGCTGCAAAAAGTGAAATGGCAGCGCTTATTAGATAAGAAGCGCTGCTTATGAAAATTTTAAAAAAAATCATATTGGTGGCGGTTCTATACAATAACCGCCACCAATAATAAAGTCGGGCAGCGCTTATTTTAAGAAGCGCTGCCAATAAGAATACCGGGCAGCTGCTTTTTGGTATAACCGCTGCCAATAAAAACACCCAAGAGCAAGCCCCAAAACAACCGTCGCTTATAATTACATATTATACGCGCTTCAGATTACAACCGTCGCTTATAATCAAAGAATATCAAAATCCGCGGCCCCAAAATCAGACCTTGAAAAATTAGCCGGGAAATCTTGAAATTACTTGTCAAAAAATTTCCAAACTTTCGTTTCACTTCTCCCTTGAAATTAATTGGCCCTTGAATTTACTTAGCCCTTGAAATCGAAGCTGAAATTTACACCTACAATTACAAGATTTTGTGGATTGTAGGTGTAAATTTCAGCGCTTCAATATGGAGTTTTAGTCGAATGTGTGTGCAGATTGTATTTCGAGATTGAGCTCTAGTGGTAAGTTCTTTCATTTCACCTGGATTTTATATTTTTTCTTCATGTTCTAGAGTTACTCGTATTTTGATTGGTTTTTTTAGGTATTTTGAACCTGCAAATCGAATTGATTATATTTTGCAGATGAATTAATTTTGGTTATTTTTTTACTGGATTTAACTATTCCCCCAAACCTAGGTCCTGGATAGTTAATCATAGATAAGTTTTTGATTAAGATTTTGTGTATAATTCGAATTGTATGGATTGAGCATTTTTAATATGGACAGGGTTGTAAAGAGACTCTGTCAAGCAGCAACAAAAGTCGAGTGAAGGCTCGTCTAAATTATTGCAAGTCTAAAATTTTATCGTAATCTATTTTTGTTTGTGTTCTTCTTTTTCCTTTTTTTTTTGGGAGTTCACAGTGAAGCGCTTTTGAAAACTCAAGGTTTAATCGACTGGAAACTTTTTATTTTTATAATTTTTTTTGCTTGGTTTTGGTTTTAGTTTCTACTCTTTTTTTTTTTTTTTTTTTTTGCTGCTTATTTTTTTATCTGCTACGTTTTTTCAGTGTATTTTGTTTTTATGGTGAAACATTACATGATTATGAATATGTAATTATATTTCTTCCTATTAACAGGAAAGTTTGAGGGGAAACGAACTAGTGATTTAGGCTAAGGCACTGCAAGCGGTATGTTTAAATTTTTTTCTTTCTTTTTTTAATTCTTAATGGTGAAGCGCTATTGAAAATTCAAGGTTTAATCGGTTGAAACTTATTGGTATTTTTTATTTCATCTGCTGTGTGTTTTGTTTTTATGGTGAAACGTTATGGGAGTCTCTGAATATTTATCTCTATTATCAGGAAAGTTGAGGGGAAACGAACTTGTAATAGGCACTGCGAGCGGTTGTTTTAAAATTATATTATTTGATTGATTTGTGTAAATGAATTCTACTTTTTGTTGGTTGATTCCGATTTCTATTAATGGAAGGGATATCTTTATGTTGGTGGCGGTGATTTGTTAGTTACATACAAGATATGACGATTGCTAGCCCATCCCGCTAATAATCAGATATTTCTTTCAAGAATTAGGCTGGCATTCAACTAAGTGGAATTTGGTGAAGTTCTCTTTTATTTTTTTGTTGGTGCTAATTGTGTTGGACATTATCCTTTACAGAACTTTTTATCTTCAATCTTCAGAAATTAGTTGCATAGTTACTATGTGCTGACAAGAATTTCAAGTGGGTTCTAACCATTTTGAGTGGTTCCTTAAGATTGCCTACTTTAGAACTGTATTGAGCTAACTTCATTATCTTGGCATATTTGCAGTCATTCTAATGGTCGTGTCGGAAAACCTCTTGCAAGCTGGAATAAGGTTTTTCTGTTTCTTTGAGCCTCTACTTTCCTCTTGCAAGCTGGAATAAGGTTTTTCTCTTTCTTTGAGCCTCTACTTTCCTCTTGCAAGCTGGAATAAGGTTTTTCTCTTTCTTTGAGCCTCTACTTTAGCAACTTGATTACTTGGGGAGGGTTTGCCAACACTTAACAAAAGTGATTATCAGCCTCGGGACTCGGGAGTTTTTGTCACTATATTTCAAATGCCAATTAGGAAATAACTCTTTTCATGCATATTCGATTGATTACAGAAACATTAATATATATTGTGTGTGTACGGAATAACATCATCGAATTCGAATCTGTATGTATATAGCTTCTTTAATGAGACTCACAGTAGCCTCAGAGGTGAAATTGAGAGTTGGCTGCAGTAGAGGCCCGATCACGTAGTCCGGGTGTAACGTAACCAAGTTGAGCCCATTTTCTTCTGCGAATTTCCACGCAGCCTTCTCGGCTAAAGTTTTTGAGAGGGCATAATATTCCTGAAAAGCAGAGCAACGCGGCTTTTTATTTTTATGTGAAATACATTTATATACTAAGCAACTATTTTCACAAGAACTACTAATGCAAAACATTCGTTTCTTTAGTGCATGCTTATTCTAGTGTTATCAACATATATATTGTTCATGGAAAAGCTTCACTAGCATCTGAACTCCACCATAAAAAACATTTTCATGTTCCTAGTTTCAAAATGGCTAAAAACATAATTACTAGTACCTATCGAGGGTATCATGCATTTTAGCCTTTCAAAATAAATGCAATGTAATATTAGCCCATATATATATACCTTGTTTTCCTCACAGACTTTAGGATCGAAAACCCATGTTTCATCAATTACAACACCTGGTGTAAGGGGATTTGAGTTGAATATAACAGAAGCCATCGAAGACGTTACAACCACTCGTTTGATGGATGATGCTTTCTTGCATGACCTAAGGAGATTTATCGTTCCATTCACCGCTGGATCGTTACAACCACTTGTTTGCTAGCAAGTGTTCCACCTTTTTGGGATCACTTGAAAGTGTCAAATTAAAAATCCTAACTGTAAATCCTGTTAAAAAATTTAAGCACAAGTGGAAAATGAAATTGACATTTACATGTACAATTGCTCAATAATAGACAGATTTTGTGAATCATGTAGTTATGTGTGTGTTTGTGAGAGTGAGAGAGAGTACTGACTGAGATTCTGGACGGTGGCCTTAACGGAGTAATCACGGTGGAGTAAAAGCTTAACCAGCCATGAGGCTATGTAGCCCGATGCCCCTATCACATACACTACCTTTCCCATTTATCTGTGTGTGAGAGAGGAAATTGGGAAGGCATGAAAGAAATAGTAATATTTAGTTGGTGGGGAGTGCTTTAGTTTTTTTAATTTGCTGCTACAATATTAGTTTGCATTTTATAGGGATTAAATTGAAAGTTGAATTGTTACAGGGATGAAATAATTCATTCGCCTTCACGAAGTCTCTGGACATCCTCTTATATTTCATCATACAGGTATCAACCAAATTCATTTGTTCTTTTGACAATTGCATTTAAGGATATTTTATTTTTAATAGAGAGTATGTATTTTCTATTTATTTATATTTTTGACAATTGATGCTGTTTGCAGAGTTATTTATATTAATAGAAATTACTTTGGATACTAAAAAAAAGTATTTAGAATATAAATGAAAATGAAACCTAGAAAATATTCTATAAGTTTGAAAGTGTATAAAATATATATAAATAAAATAAAACTTATAAAATTTAAATATAAGAAGATAATAAATTGAAAAATATTTAATAAATATTAATTTCTTAATATGTAATAAAATATTAAAAATATAATATTAAAAAATCTGGAAAAACATGCATAAGAATAAATTATTTTAAAATGCAAGAAAAATATAGAATTAAAAAAATCTGGAATAATATAGAAATTGCACAAATATCTATCACTTATTTCAAAAAAAACAAAAAAATAGAGAATTAGTGACTCACACTTGCTCGCATTTTGAACGCTGTCATGACTGTTTATCCATCCAGCCTCAACATATGATAAAACCCTTCGTGAACCATGAGCTTTAATAATGCGTTCAATCAATGTAGATGTCTTATCAACGGGAGGCCGCACTAAAATACCTGACCAAAAATAGGTCTGTTAAATTAAGAAGGTCTATGGATATAAGAATAATTCTCAGATTTCACGATGTTGTTAATCAATGTTATCAACATCAGATTATCAACATCGATTAGAACAGAATATAAAAGTGCAGCGGAAAATAAAAGTAGAGAACACGATTAAACAAATTCAGTTCACAAGTAAATACTTGTGAACTTGGGTGTACAAACCCGTAAACTATATTACTTTCAATTCACGTTCAATACACAATTATAAAGTAATATATGAAAACTAAATATCAAGAAACTTGATACTAAATACTTGTTGTCGGAATGGCAAGATCTTCTCCGTTGGTCACGCAACTTCAAGGATCTTGTTTATCACGATCGTTGGCTCCAAGTAGTACGTCGTGTTCTTCCTTCCTTGCTTTGCCGTGCGTCGTGCGTCTCGGTCTCTTTCTTCCTTCCAAAAATCCCGTCGATAAAAAGTGTCCTTCTCGAAAGATTGTGAATGTAAGAATATTGAAGGTGTCCTCCTCTCTTGGCTTTGTCTTGTATTAAATAGAAGAGTTCTAGAGTCCTAAAATTGGTAGATTCCTAAAACCAAATCCTAAACACAATTTAGGAATAATTAAAGTCTTGTACACATACTAGGAAACAAATCTAGAGTCCTAATTCTAGTTCCCTAATATATTTTGGACCCAAGAAAGGCAAATAACAAAATAAGGAATTATTCCCAAGAATTAATTCCTCAACAATCTCCCCCTTTTGCCTTTCTGGACAAAATACCCAAGACGCATGAAAATGATCAAAAGAGTAAAAACTCCCCCTGAATTAGAAACTCCCCCTACATTAGAAACTCCCCCTAAATGGAGTATCCAATGTTGAAAACAAATAAATACGAACCAGCGTCTTCTATATTCTTCTCCCCCTTTTTGTTCTGAAAGCAAAAGGACCTCAACAAACGAGTCCAGAAGCGTCTGGTGCTGTGCAACCTTATTATCAAACAAAGTAAACTGGGCTCGGACAAACGGAGCAGAAAATGGAGCCATGTTGGTACTGATGTTGGGAATACCAGAACCAACATCAAAAATGTAACAGCTCCAAAGAGGCGCCTTGGTGCCTAAAAAATGTAATCAGGTTCTGCTTCACGAAAACACCAATGGGGGTTTGACGCTCAGCAATAATGCCTCGATTTTGAAATCCCAATAACAGCTCCTCAGCTTCACTCGCCAAGAACCTCGTGGAGATGGAACATTATCAGAATCGAAACTTGGAGAAGAGGCGAAGTTGTCTGCAGGGGATGTTGGTTTCAGTGTCACAACACCATAACCAACATGGGCTGACATGGCAGCTTTGGACTGCTTCTTTTCTCTCTTTGGGTGGAATTTTCTTTATTATGTAGAAGCACAACCTGTTTCTGGAGCTTTGCTGGGTGATGATGAATTCGATATTCTGCAAGAGACTGAAAACAACTACAAACAAAAAATCGAGTGTCGTAGGCAGTAAAATTTGGAGAAAGAAAAAGTAAAATTAAGAAAATAATTCCCCAACTCTTTCTCAAAATAATACACACGATCTCAACTCAACTACTCCACCATCTCAATTTTGAAAAAAAAACCACAAATCCCAACTACAAATTAAAACCGAGATAGAGTTAGATTTTTATAAACCATCACCATAGTTGAACAAAGCCTTTGCAAAGCAATTTTTCACTCGCCAAATTAATCTCTTATTACCTGTCCAACCGTCCGATTACAAACTCCACTGAAACACGCGGTTAGCAA
>BMAC01000389.1:601107-619637 GCA_014905375.1 Phtheirospermum japonicum | reverse complement strand
AATTATTGTAAATAACGTGGGTTCGGCATGTTAAAGAAWTATATGCCTTCATTTTTTTCCAATTCTTTTTCTCTGTTCAACAAAACAATACTCCAATGTTTGGTCTCCTTACCAGCCACTTTGCAGGCTTTGTTAACAAAGAAAAATCTGAATCTCAAAAAAAGTAGTATCATCCCTATTTCTTTAATTATTCATTTTTTTCCTACATACTGTTTTTGTCTGTATGTGTTTACTCTTTTCTCATTTAGTTGCTTCTCTTGTCAAGATGCTATTTCTGTTCTCTTTTTTATTTTCCTAAATCTCATAGTGTGTATAATTGTGGGTAGAAATGACAAAAAAAATGAATTAATTTAGTTGGTCATTTCTACATTATAGTTTTAGATAACTAACTAAAACAATTCATTATTTTGTTGGTTCTAATGAGAAAAAAATGATCTGAAACTATAATTGTGCAGCATATCTGAAACTTTTCATTTCTACTAAATTATTGGATTAGATTATTTTGTCATTTACAAGATTCAGGTCATTTTTTTTGTCATTTCTACTAAATCCAATGATCTGAAAATCTAATAACCAACTTGTCATTTTTTTTGTCATTTACAAGATTTAAGTCATTTTTTTGTCATTTCAACCCACAACTATATTGGATTAGATTTCTTATTATTAGATTAGATTCGCTTTACATATATGCTGCACGAATCTGAACCTGAATCATCTTCTAATATTCATAATAAGTTTTACAAAAATGTTGGTTCTAATGACATAACATTTCAGGAATAAATATGTATTTTTCTTAATCAAACTCGAGTAGAGTAATTGGARTTTTCTATGCAAGATCTGATAGAARTACKTTTTAAACTTGRTTGGATTGAGCAGTTGAACTGACCGATGTTCACGTTTAATGATATCATCTATTTGAAAAGGCTGCTTACCAATGACTAAATCYTTGTAGGGGCCATTGGGTGTTGTTGGCTATTAATCTCAAAATCGAGACAATATTTTATTTAGATCCCGCACATGGTGGTTACGCTTTTCATCGAGACATGGTGGATATGTTCAACACGTAAGTGTGTGTGTGTGTGTGTGTATTTGCCAGTATATTTTTATGATTAACAATTTTAAATTAATATACAGTTTGATTGTATTTCTTTGATTGTATTTCCCAGTGCAATAAGAGTTTTTTGGGCTCAAGGAGGAATGGTGGTAACCAAAAATAAATCAAATAATATAAAGTGGAAGGAAATCAAGGTAATTTATTGTGTTATATGTGTGATAAATAAATTTTTATTGCAAATAAATACTAAGACCTAGTGTGTTTTAATTTTTATTAGTGCCCCAGACAAACTAATGGCGTGGATTGCGGGTACTATGTCTTGAGATTCATGAAAGACATAATTACTTGTAATCAAATGACAATCCCAGACGATGGATTGCGGGTACTATGTCTTGAGATTCATGAAAGACACAATTACTTGTAATCAAATGACAATCCCTGACGAGGTGTGTTATTTTGGTCTTAAAATTATTTTATTAATTCTAGGTTGCAAATTCAGCATTTAAATCATAATTAAATATTATTATATTTTATAGTACTTTGCTGGGTCCAAGTTCTTTAGTTATTCAGATGAGCAGGTCGACGAAGTTCGGGAAGAATGGTCTCATTATGTGCTCGAACGTTTGTGTAAGAAATGAAGCTATTTAACTTGAAAGTATATATTCGTCAGTATTCATGTTTCAAAGATAATTTAGGAAGCATTTACGTAGGGACTAAATCCTCACTTATTAATTTTATTTTGTTGTAGCTATACGAAGGGACTAAGTCTGTGATATTACGATGAGCATGAATGGTATAGTATTCATTTCTCGCATTTAATGTTTTATACTTAGCAATAAACCCATTTTTTACTTAGATATGTTNTTGTGTTATATGTGTGATAAATAAATTTTTATTGCAAATAAATATTAAGACCTGGTGTGTTTTAATTTTTATTAGTGCCCCAGACAAACTAATGGCGTGGATTGCGGGTACTATGTCTTGAGATTCATGAAAGACACAATTACTTGTAATCAAATGACAATCCCTGACGAGGTGTGTTATTTTGGTCTTAAAATTATTTTATTAATTCTAGGTTGCAAATTCAGCATTTAAATCATAATTAAATATTATTATATTTTATAGTACTTTGCTGGGTCCAAGTTCTTTAGTTATTCAGATGAGCAGGTCGACGAAGTTCGGGAAGAATGGTCTCATTATGTGCTCGAACGTTTGTGTAAGAAATGAAGCTATTTAACTTGAAAGTATATATTCGTCAGTATTCATGTTTCAAAGATAATTTAGGAAGCATTTACGTAGGGACTAAATCCTCACTTATTAATTTTATTTTGTTGTAGCTATACGAAGGGACTAAGTCTGTGATATTACGATGAGCATGAATGGTATAGTATTCATTTCTCGCATTTAATGTTTTATACTTAGCAATAAACCCATTTTTTACTTAGATATGTTGTGTGGATACTCTTTCTTATTGTAACAATCAATTCCTTATACAGGTTGTATCAACTAGTGATAGATACGAGGATAATTGCCCAAGAAATAGTCCCGAAAATCAATGTTAAAATTTGATATTCATGTTGATGTTTTGGCATAGATACTTATAACATTGTTTTGGATTCATCGTGACAATTTGGGAGTATGTCACAAGTCGTACTACATACATTTTGTGGATTAATTACAGTACATGAATTGTTGAGTTTTACATTTTCCATAATTAACTGCAGGTTGTAGGTTGTGTGGTGTTCTGGTATTAACTGCAGGTTGTAGAGGTTGTGAGGTTGTGTGGTGTTCTGGTGAACAGAAACTGGAAATGCATATATATAATTGCATAGCGCTTATTTAATKAAGTGTTGTATTTAAATAGCTCTCAGATAGCGCTTTTAATGCGTATGCGCTATAAGATAATAAATATTAGATAGCACTTATATGCGTAAGCGCTATAAGAAAATAAACAATAGATAACGCTTTTCTGTTTAAGTGCTATAAGAAAAGTGTATTCAAATAGCGCTTCTAAAAATCACTGCTATGCGAAAGAACTGTCAGATAGCGCTTATTTCAGTAAGTGGTATACAATATTAATGTTTAATAGCGCTTTTCTGAGTGGTGGGCGCTATGGAAGACTGCTAGTATAATAGCATTTTTCTACAAAAGCGCTATCTGAGTGTCCCATTAGATAGCGCTTCTAAAAGCGCTATCGTAAGGAACGAATACTCAGATAGCACAAACACAGATAGCGCTTCAAAGCGCTATCTAAAGAAGAAAATAAGCGCTATCTGAATGCTTTTTTGGCGTAGTGGCTATAACCCTTTGAAGCATTAACCACACACAAAATAAAATTTAAAATAAAGAGACCTTATGTGACTATGTTACCCTTAAAAAAGAATATAACTTCTTGATCTCCATCAATGGTGAATATAAATTCCATCATTGATAGCATGAATTTTAATTAAATTAAAATTGGAAAATATACATCATCTCCTCTTTCCCAGAATTGATCATATGTAAATGTGTAATAATTCTACATGATCACATATTTAATCTGTTATTAGACACCCTTGATATATTCAAGCTTTTATTTGATGAACCCACCTTTGTAATTCAATTCCAATTCTGTAATTAGACTGACCAATTATTATGATTTGTAATGTATTCCAATTCTACATCATCTCCTTTTTTCACTTCTATTTGACTCACGAATTGTATGGTCGTTGACTTGATGATTTGTAATGTATTACTTTATGTTGTAGCATGATTATGTTATCGATGACTCCAAAAAGGGAATGGTGATTAGAAAGATGGAAAAAATGCATAGAGGTTTTAGGAGTAAGCTTCGAAACAAGTATATATTTTGTACTATACCTTTGGGGAAGGACAAGAGGCCGCCATATGAAGTTTATAAGGGGCAAATTACAAAAGATGATTGGTTGACGTTTGTTCAAACGAGCAATATTGTTGAGTTTTTGGTAAGTAACTTTATTTAGCTTTATTGTAATATTCGGTTGTGTTTTTTATTGTAATCGACTTTTGTAATTTTTTTTTCTAGAATTAAGAAGAAAAAATTCAGATAGAGCATCAATGAACAAGTATCTCCATTACATGGGGCGCAAGGGGTATAGCAATAGCATACCCGAGTGGGAGAAAACAGGTTTGGTTCAACATTTCTTATCTAGCACCGAGAACGAATCTGTTCAATCCTGTACGACTCAATCATCTGAGGGGGATAGTGCGCAATATCCATGACATGTGTATTTGTTTTGTGCGAGGACTGCGTTGAGTAGCAGCAATGAGCTACAGTTTCCGAATACAGAGATTTTGGAAGCAAAAAATAAATTGGTTAGTAATATTTAAATAAATTAAAACACACTAATGAACTTCTAATTCACTATTAATAATTATATATGTGTTTTCTCTTTAAAAATAAATTATATGTGTTTTTTTTTTGACGATATATACAATTATTTCATATTTTTTTATTTGTTCTTTGACTAGGATGAAGTCAATGATGATGTTTTTAAGGGGAAGTTGGTTCCTGAAGGGACCAATGATGTATTAACTGCTATTGTTGGTAAGGCGGACCACCCTGGGCATCCTAGAGGTTTCAGTGGAGAACATGGAATCAAACACTTTTTTGGGAAGAAAAGAAGACAAGCAAGTCGAGGAACGGTCAATTGGATAAATTCAAATGTGAGCTTGAAAGAAAGTATGAGTCAAAAGTTGAATCATTGAAGGATGAAATGACTAGGCAGTTGCATGAAGCTTTGGCCCAAGCTGGAATTAATGCCCCCAGTAAGGTTGCTGACGCACCATCACCGGTCGTTTCCCGTGGATATCGAGATAGTGGATATTCGAACATTCGTGAGCCAACGTTCAATTTTGTTGTAAGTCTAACCTATAAGTTACCATATAATATTCCATTTTCATAAAATTGACATTTTCGACTTTGTTTACAGGATGGTGCTAAATGTCGTCTTGGTTTGGGGACAATTTCTACAAATGGAGATAATATGGTGGTTATCGTCGCCCTTGCCGAAGTGTACAATGTCGGACCTGGTCAAATGCTACATAGTATTCCAATGCTTCCTAATCATGTGAAGGTGAATATCACAATGGTCGTGGATGGTTTTGAAAAGCAACAATTGCCGGTTAGTGTCGATAGTGGCGATTTGTTCGTATTGTCACAAGCAGTGGGCACGTTTGTTCAATGGCCCAGAGAATTATTATTTCCTGAAGGCGAGGTAATTTATTATTTATTTCATTATTCATTCATAAATAATGTCTCCAATCGATGAAAACACAATTATCGAGATTTGAATTGGGAGAAACACGATAATTGTATGATGTTGTTTATTTCTTTGTTGCACAACAATTTCAAAATAGGAACCATCACCATCTCATCATAACAAAACAATTGTGGATAAGGGTAAGAAAAAGTCTTTTGGAAAGGCTCCACGAGAGGAACATAGTCTTCCTAAGTTTCCTTTGGTCAACACGGATATCTTAGAGGAGCTTCATGGTAATGTGTTKGAGTTACATGAGATTTTGGAGTTATTTCAACCGGATCGTTGTGAGTTCTCCATCYCTCTACCAAAAGAATTGTTCAATTACAYGAATGATGGCTTTGCTACCCTTATTACTCGACAAGATTTAGCTCAGTTTTGCAATGGTGATTCGCTCAACATTTCCATTATACAAGGTTTTTTGTTGTAAGTAATTTACCACGTGCTATATTTGATTCATAATATTATATAACTTATCTTATTCATTTAAGAAAAAATATTATGTTGATTGCAATATTTTTTTCCTTCTCTTGTTTATAGGTATATATCAAGTAAAATGGAAGAAGTTGGAGCTCATGATATTGGATTCTTGTGTCCGGAAATTTGTTCTCAAGCACACTTGAAAAGTGACAGACAGGCTACAAGAGAATTTGACACGAGCTCTGCGGGAAATTTTCAATAAAAAATTAATTTTTCTGCCGTATAACAACTCGTACGACTGATTCACTAGATATGTATGTCATTTAATAATATGTACCGTATTTCATTTTCTTTATCTTGTTAATTGCAGGCATCATTGGATATTGATTGTTATATGCCCAGAAGTACGAAAGGTTAGTTGTTCGATCCAACTTCCACACGGGACCCCGAAATATCGAAAGAATTGATTTTGTAAGTTAAATTAATTGTTTTTTTAGTTGATGAGTTTTCTTCGTTATTTAATTCTTTTTACGTGTGTTTGTTGAAAATACTCAAATATCATATTTTGAAATGTAGGGCTTTTAGGATTGCATCATCAATAAAGGGGAATGGTAAAGGCCTAACATTTTCTAGGTTAAAGGTAATATATGTTTTTTTTTCAGAGCGGTAACGGAAAAACCGTTCTGGATTATGAGTCGATCCAGAACGTTATTCAAATAACGTTCTGGAATGTGTAGATTCCAGAACATTATTTTAATACCGTTCTAAAATGTGTATATTTAAGAGCGCTATTTTTAATACCGTTATGGAATGTACGTCAATTCAGAACGATATTAATAATACCGTTCCCGGAAGTTTTTTCCAATTAAATACCGCGTAAATGAAATTTTTTTACGCCCATATGTTTCCTTTTCAGAACGTATTGTTAAAACCATTTTGGATGTACTATTTGATACAGAACGGTAAGATAAAATACCGTTCTCGAAAGTCTTTACGAATTAAAAAATGCAAAATGAAATTATTTCAACAAGTATCAGCCGCCCATATTTTTCCTTTCCAGAATGGTATTGTTAAAATCGTTCTTGATTTACTCGCCAATAAAGAACGGTAGGAAGAATACCGTTCTCGAAAGGCTTTGTCGATATAGAACCGTAATAAACAAATTAAATTTATATTAAGTCCATCGGATTTAATCCCCTCTCGTCCTCGCTACCCCGCCCCGCCGTAACCCTCGTTTTTTTCCTCCTCTTCCAACAACCACCAATCAAAATCGTAATCCCAAACTACTCTGTTGGGAATATTATTTTCAATAATAATTTTCCTTATTTGTAGTTTGCCTTTCTTAGGACGCAACGTATTTTAGGACTCTAGATTTTTTTCTTAGTTAGAGTTTAGAAATTTATTTACTTTCCTAAATACTTATTCAACTTGTTTAACAAACTAGGAATCTTGTTTCTATTATAAAAGAAGACCAAGACGCAAGTAGTGCGATAGACGACGGGAAGATATTCTGAAGCAGAACACGGAACGAACAACTCAGAGCTTTGCTGGAATATTAGAAGGATCTCTACGTTGTGTAACCAACGGAGGAATTCTACTAAAGAAGAAGCGACGAGTATTTTTGTGTATCAAGTATTTGATACAATTTGGTTTTTCGTATATTACTTTTATATTTTGTAATTGTTTTTGAACAATTGAAAAGTAATATAGTTTTTGGGTTTGTACACCCAAGTTCGTAAGTACGATTACTTACGAACTGAAATTAATTTATTGTGTTTTCATTTCCGCTGCTATTTCTGAGATTCAGTTAGTGTTAGGTCTGGTGACATCAATCACGAAACTTAACATCATATCTTTAAGTTGCATTTCTACAAAACTACAATTGGTATCAGAGCAGGATACTTAACTCTAAGTATTTCGATCCTTGTTTTGTTGTTTTGGCATGATGGATGCTCAAGGGAACCCAAGACCTCCAATCCTAAATGAAGAGAACTACTCCCTCTGGAAACAGAGGATGCGGTGGCACATCGAAAATATCGACGAACGAGCCTGGAGATCCATCCTTGTTGGATGGCAGAAACCTCGTGTCACTGATGCTGATGGTGACACCATATTCAAGAAAGAAGAAGAGTGGACTGACAATGAAGTAGCCCTGTCAAACTGGAACTCTAAAACCATTAATACCTTGTGCGGCTATGTCGATACAAATTATTACAAATCGATCAAGAATTGCGAGTCTGCGAAAGACGCTTGGGACGCCTTTCAAAGGGTGTGCGAAGGAACTCCAAGTGTGAAGAAATCTTGCTTGAGAATGCTCACCACAACGTTTGAGTCCATGAGAATGGATCAAAAAGAGTTGATTGTAAACTATGCCATGAGACTCTCGGACATTGCTAATGAATGTGGAAACCTTGGCGAGCCCATGTCCAATGCACGCCTTGGAAAACTTCTCAGATCCATTTTAAAGAAGTTCAGCGTGAAAGTGGTTGCCATTGAGGAATCCAAGGATACTGACAATATGGACTATGATGAGTTGGTCGGATCACTCAAGACATATGAGATGGAGCATTTAAATTATGACTCGAAGGAGAAAAATATCGCTCTCACCTCTGATATTTACTCAAATGATGAAGATGAAAATACTGACTAGAGAGAGCTCTTTGATAAATCCGAAAAAACCACACTTCGAGAGGAAGAAGTGTCGTTCATTACTCAGAAATTCAACCGCTACTTGAGGAGAAAGAAAGATATTGGAGGGAAAGCATCAAATTCCATGATGGAGACACCACCTCCAAAGTCTTCTGGAAGAAAGTTGTCCAATTTCCAGCCCTCATCTTCAGAATCAAAGACTGGAAATTCTCCCAAGCCACTTAGTGAAGTTCAATGCCATGAGTGCAAGGGTTGGGGACACTACAAAAATGAATGTGCAAATACGTTAAGGAAGAAGAGTCTTATTTCAAAGGAGTTTGATGAAGATGGAAGAGACTCTGACTCACCTGAGTCAGTACCTGCACTTTTTGCTCATGTTGCCTGGGATGACGACTTTTGAGTTCACAACATCAATTCCAACACCCTGTGCCCAAATGCTGAGGTTGAAGATACTCTCGACAAATATTAAAAATTGTGCGTAGAGTATGATGAACTATTTTCCAAGTGGGGGAATCAGGTTTTGAAAGTGAAAACCCTTACGATCAAAGTTCAAAAGTTTACTCATGAGATAGATGATCAAGTGAAGATCATTACCCGGTTGGAGACTTCTCTTACAAGAAAAGATTCAGAATTGGAACGAGTAAGGGCTGAGCTAAAAAAGGTTCAGGATACAATTTCTAACCTGAACAAATGAAAAGCAAAGCTGGATGAAATTCTGGATATGTCGTATCCAGAAAATTCAAGGCATGGAATTGGGTACAAACCGGAGCAACAATCACTTCAAGTAAGACACAACCAAGAGTCTGACAAGCGCCATAAGAAGAGAAGAAGGTAGTATGTTTGCCATCATTGTGGTGATCATGGCCACATTCTCCCCTTCTGTTGGAAGAGAGCTGGGAAGAAAAGTCCTTTTCAGAGGACAAATCAAGATGTTGGGACTCGTGATGTGACTCAGGCAGTCAACACCAAAGGCAACACCAAGTTGAAATGAGTCTGGGTGAGAAAGGGGGAGGTCAAGTGTAACGTTATTTACACGTCTCTAAAGTCACACATTCCTGGAGCATGGTACTTTGATAGTGGATGCTCCAAACACATGACCGAATCTAAAGAACTTTTGTCGAACATTGTAAAGTTCAAAGGAGGAAAGGTCAAATATGGTGGAGGCGCCAATGGACAGATTATTGGGCAAGGAACACTCCATGTTCCAGGCATTGCTAAGCTGGAAAATGTGCTACTTGTTGAAGGACTGACTGCTAATTTGATAAGCATTAGTCAGTTGTGTGATGGGGGTTTTAGCATCAAATTTACACGAGAAAAATGCGAGGTCTACGATGTAGAAAATACTTGCATTCTAACTGGCCAGAGAACTCCGACAACTGCTATCAAATAAATGGAGATGTGTTTTGTAAGTTGTCCCAGCAGAGTGATGCCGAGATGTGGCATCAAAAACTCAGACACGTTAACTACAAAATGTTGGAAAGACTTGTAAAGAAAGACGCTGTGAATGAATTACCAAAACTCAACACGAAGATCATCCCTGTTTGTGAAGCGTGCCAAAAAGGGAAGCAAGTTAAAGTACCACACCCATATGTCCAGAGCCTTACCACATCCAACTGTTTTGAACTCATGCATATGGACCTCATGGGACCACTTGAAGTTGAGAGTCTCAGAGGTAAAAGGTATGTTTTAGTTATCGTCGATGATTTTTCTAGATATACATGGATCGATTTTAAAAAAAAAAAAAAATCAGAAACGTTTGTGTCCTTTAAAAAACTTTCTAAAAAATTATGTGTGCATTTTGGAGTAAGTATAGGAAGAATAAGGATCGACCATGGAAAAGAATTTGAGAATTAATCGTTTTCAAACCTTTGCTATAAAAAGGGAATTACTCATGAGTTTTCTTCCCCCATTACCCCTCAGCAAAATGGTATAGTTGAACGAAAGAATAGATATCTTGCGGGGATGACTAGAACCATGATGATTTCTAATGGTATTGCAAAATGGTTTTGGGCAGAAGCCATGAACACAACGTGTCACACCATTAATAGAGTTTAATTTAGACCAGGATCACATGTCACCCCTTACGAACTGTTGTTTGGCAAGAAACCTAACTTAAGCTACTTTCATATTTTTGGATGTGTTTGTTATGTCTTGAATGATAGGGGGTATCTCTCGAAGCTCGATTCTAAAAGTGATAAATGTGTTTTTATGGGTTACTCTCAAAATAGTCATGCATATCGAGTTTTTAACCTTAGGACACGTTGCATGATGGAATCTGTCAATGTGAAATTTGACGATACAATTAGTGGAGTAAAACCTATTGAGGACAATGACCTGATGTATGACCAGAGTCCTCAATTTGTTGTGGATGGCTTAGATGTTAATACAGGTACAGAAGCTGTTGTTGCAGGTGGTGACGAGCCTAGTGACATGTCATCGAACCCAACACCGACTCAGGAAGAAACTAACAACAATAAACCTTGAGAGCTGACTCCAGTTTCAACTCCTTCCCCGATAATTCCTGAGTCTGATTCAGATTCAGAGGATGAGGACCCTGAAAATCAAATTGATCTTTATCAAAGAGATATTCCCTCAAGAATTCAAAAGAATCATCCAACCGAGCAGATTATTGGTGATCTTGATCAGAGGTCTACGAGGAAAAGACAGATTAACTTCAAGGAAATGGTAAGATTTGTCTGTTTATCTACTGATTGTTCTCGAGTTCGAGAAATTTTGTTCCTTGCTAAGACAGAGCTAAAACGAGTGGAGGATGCATTAAAGAATGAATTTTGGATTAGAGAAATGGAAGAGGAGTTAGACCAGTTCGTAAAGAACAATGTTTGGGACCTGGTTCCCCGTCTAGAAAATACACATGTCACTGGAACGAAGTGGATATTCAAAAACAAGACGGATGAATCTGGGAACATCGTTCGAAACAAAGCAAGGTTGGTGGCACAAGGATACACTCAAATTGAGGGTATTGACTTTGACGAGACATTCGCACCGGTTGCACGTATAAAATCAGTAAGATTAATTCTTGCAGTTGCATGTCATTTAAAAATTTTACTACATCAAATGGACATTAAGAGTGCATTTCTAAATGGTGTTTTGAGCGAGAAAGTATATGTTGAGC
The DNA here is from genome assembly GCA_014905375.1 of Phtheirospermum japonicum. Lineage (NCBI taxonomy): Eukaryota > Viridiplantae > Streptophyta > Magnoliopsida > Lamiales > Orobanchaceae > Phtheirospermum > Phtheirospermum japonicum. The sequence goes on along the minus strand of BMAC01000389.1, from coordinate 608,104 downwards.
AACCCAAAGGGTTTCTGGATCCTCACAAACCTAATTTTGTTTTAAAACTCAAAAAGGCCTTGTATGGTTTAAAGCAAGCTCCAAGAGCTTGGTATGAGAGGCTGGCTCAACATCTTTTATTTTTAAATTTTAGACGAGGTGAGGTAGACAAGACTCTATTTCTGCTCAAATCTCAGAAACACATTCTTATTGTCCAAATTTATGTGGATGATATTATTTTTGGCTCGACTAACGAATAGATGGTGAAAGATTTCGTTGTTCGAATGTCAGACACTTTCGAAATGAGTATGCAAGGTGATCTTTCGCTTTTTCTTGGCCTATAAATTAAACAACTTGATGATGGAATTTTTCTCTCACAAACTAAATATGCAAAGAATCTGGTCAAGAAATTTGGGTTAGAAGGTGAGAAACCCAAGAAAACACATCTGGGTAAAGACAAGAAAATGTCGAGAGACGATGTTGGGTCTGGTGTTGACAACACCCTTTATAGGAGCATGATTGGTAGTCTCCTTTATTTAACTGCCATCAGGCCCGACATCATGTACAGTGTGTGCTTGTGTGCGAGATATCAGGCTAACCCTAAGGAGTCACATTTAAAAGCCGTTAAAAGAATAATTTGATATGTGGCAGGAACTAGTGAATTAGAGTTATGGTATACTAAAGAAACATGCACTGAAATTGTAGGTTATACGGACTCAGATTGGGCTGGGGATGTAGTTAATAGGAAAAGTACTACAGGGGGGTGTTTCTTTTTGGGGAATAATCAATCTCTTGGTATAGCAAGAAATAAAACTGTATTTCCTTGTCTACAGCCGAAGCCGAATACATTGCAGTTGGAAGTGCGTGTACACAACTTCTTTGGATGAACCATATGATTGAAGACTACGGTCTCCATACCAATATTTTGACCGTACTCTGTGATAGTACGAGCGCAATTGACATCTCAAAAAATCCAGTTCAGCACTCTCGTATAAAGCACATTGACATCAGGTATCACTTCATCCGAGACTTGGTTGAGAGAACGATAATAAGTATTGAACATGTAGGGACAGACAGTCAGCTACCTGATATATTCACAAAAGCATTAGACCTGGAGACCTTCTCACGATTGAGAAGAGATCTCGGAATGTGCATAGTCTAGTCCGTGTTAGGTTTGATGTTATGACACCCAAAGATGTCATCAGTCATAACATCTGTATATTTTGCATGCATTTTTAAATTTTTGTTTCATACATAATACAAATGCATTGAGTATAATTTAAAGAGAAATAAGGCCGTGTGTTGTAATAAAAGTGATGATAAATGGAATAACCTCTTTTATTTGGTGATTATGAAACTCTCCCGCAGAAACAGGTTTTCTCCCAGGTCCAAAATCAAAAGGTGTTAACAGCAATTGCTGAAGATATAATAATTCTCTTCAAACGTTAAAAAGATGAAGAAAATCTAGACTAAAGGTCTGATCTTTAAATCTCACCTTATCGAGCGATTTTGACATTGTCATTAACTTGGGTTAAGGGATTTGTTTTCATTGACTTTGCCTTATGCAATGTTGGGTCCAATGTCATCAGCCATGAAAAGCAACACTGATGAACACGAATTTATCTTGATTTTAGTTAGTATTTTAACTCGTTTTTATTATTGTTTTTGGTATAAGTTGGATGATTTAAGCTTTCCGTATTTTTATAGTTTCGACTTATTTTACCGTATTTTAATCATAATTGATGAAAATAGGTGATATTTCATTGTTTTTCACCTTACAGCTAAGTAACCGGAAGAGTTCAGCGCGTAATAGACGAAGTTCGATGTTCAAGAATAGGAGAACGGGCTTTCCGGTGAAACGAGTAGCAAAAGATCGAGAAACAGAGACAGACGCTCTGTCGCGACGACTGACGCGAGCGTTGACGCTGCATCGACGTCTGCGTCAGTCGACGCAAGGCCGATGCACTGCCGACGCTACATTCTGAAGCGTCGATTGAAGGGGCATCAGTCAACGCAACGTCGACGCAACATTCTGAAGCGTCGATTGAAGGGGCGTCAGTCGACGCTACGTCGACGCAACATTCTGAAGCGTCGATTGAAGGGGCGTCAGTCGATGTAAGGTCGACGCAACTTTCTAAAGCATCGATCCATGACCGCGTCAGCCGACGCACCCGCCCAGCCGATGCGCACACCCAGGCAGCAACGACGCTGAGCACCAGCGCGCGTCAGTCGACGCACCGTCGACGTGACGGCCCAGAATTCGGATTTTAGGGTTTCTTGTGCGCCAAGTCATGAAATAACTATATAAACCCTTCATATTTCGGATTAAAGAGACAACCACGACCCAAGACACTTACCTAGGGTTGAGAAACCTATTTTCAACACCCTACAACATATTCTAAAGATCTAAGTCGAAGATTCAAGATCCGAAGCACCAAGACGAAGACGTTCGTTCAAGCTCTGATTTCTCGACCAAGATCAACCATCTAAAACCCGGATTTTCAGAGCAATTTCAGCACCTTTAGCTACTTAATAAGTTMTCTRAACTCTAGTTATTCTTAGTTTAATTCTAGATAATWTATGTTTAATTATTTCGTTTGATTTTCTAGTTTYGTTAATTTATTTCGAATCGTTTGAACCGTTGAATYGCTGAGCGTTTGAACCTTAGAATTTCRTGTTTAATATTAATTAGTCGCTRCGTTTATTCTCTTGTTCATGCTTGGTGATGATTTGTTCAAGATTAATTTAATTATTGCTTTAGTTTTGATAATTAGTTGATAATTGGTTATTGCTATGTTATTGCTTGAGAATTTTGAGATTGATCWTATTKTTCTTGAGAATCACATGTTTAGTTTAATTCGTAGTATTTCATGCATGCTAGATAATTAATTTAGAATTTATTTGCTTTAAAAAATCTTAGATTAATAATTCTTAGATAATTTAGTTTGAAGCTTTAGTTAATTAATTAGAATAAATTAGTTAGTTTAGAATACTTAGTTGATGCTTTTAAATTTACTAGTAGTTGATAATTTCAAAAACAAAATTTATACAAGTTCTCGTGTTAAACATTGTGATTAAACAAACATTAAAAATTCCGAACGTCAGTCCTTGAGAGACGACTCAAGTTAAGCTTGCCAACCTACACGCGATCCCGTTCTCTTGCGGGCGAGCTATTAAATTTCTGACAATTAATTATAAAGTAGGCACACACAAAAGCTCGAATCAAAAAATTGGCGCCGTTGCCGGGGAACTGAAATAGGTTTTGATAATGTTTGTTCGTGTTATTTTATGCTTTTTCGCTTATTTGTATAAAGGTTCTTTGTTTGCCACTCGATGCGTTGATGTTGTTTGTTGTTGATGCTAGGACGTCGAAGTCTTAGAAATGAACTTGCTATATATATAGACAACATCGAACGAGTTGGGAGACCGAGAAGACTCTTTTATTCCCCCGACACAATTAATCGTAAATTAAATTTGGCCAACATGTCAAACACTACCCCTATTGGAGGCTGAGGACCAGGAGGAAGAGGAGGAGGACGAATGAATGGTGGCTGAGGGCAAGGAAATAACAATAATACCCCTCTACGATACCAATCATATGGGATGCCGCCCACCGATGTTCTAAACTTTGGAGACTCACAAGACGATAATCATCAAGAAGATCCACTGATTCTTGATCCTAATCACGCGCAAAATGACGGAAACAACTAGAGGATCAATAATGAAGAGAATCAAGAAGGAAACCAGTTCCTCAACGATCCAAATAACGGGGAGCCCCAAGTCCAAGATAATCGTCAAGCAGTGATTCCAGAAAATCAAATCAACCGTCCACATCACTTTAGGAATCGAGCGGAAGCTCAAGCATACAACGCGCGTGCAAACGAGGAGTTCTTATGCAACCAAGTTGGTAATGGCAGGCCCCAGCCCCAAAACAACCAACAACACAATGAGAATGTAAATCGGGAACGAGCACCGAACCGTTTCCAAAATAGACAAGGAGGACGACAGTACGATAATGGTCAAGACGATGATACACTGGACGATGAATATGAGGATGAAAACAAGTTTCACGAGGATGATTATTATGAGGATGGGGACAATTTTGGAGGAAGACATGCCCCTCGATATCAAAACATACGAGAACAAGGTGATTTCGCATGTCCAAACATTGGACCATATAGCTCAGCAATAGTTTAGGCCAAGCGGCTAGGAACTACAACTTGAGGACCGACGATTTGAATAAACTACCTTCTTTCTATGGTTTGCCGAATGAAGACCCACTCGAGTTCGTTCGAGAATTTTACATAGCACTATCTAGGATTCAAGATCGAGGACTCAGTGAAGGACAACTTAGAATGAGATACTTCCCTAGTACCCTGAAAGATAAAGTGAAATGATGTTTTAATCAATTGCAACCTAATTCCCTAACAAATTGGGGGATGGTTTACAAGAAATTTGTGGGGAGATTTTACTCATCCCAAACGACGACAAAGTTGAGGAGGGAAATTTCCAACTTCGAGCAATTGGATGGCGAATTGTTTCACGAGGCATGGGATCATTTTAAGGAGCTCCTAAATGCATGTCCACACCATGGTAACAATGATGAAATGGTCAACAATTACTTTTATGAAGGATTATTTCCGAATCTCAAGCAACAAGTGGAAACACGAGCAGGAGATTTTGGGGGCTTAACCGCGGAGGAAGCACGAGATATTTTTGAATTAATAAGTGACAAGTCGAGGCAAACGAGTTCAAGGCCTCAAAAACTTAGAGTGAATGAGGTTTTAGTTGCGCAAGCGGAAGATGACAAGATCGATAAACTTACAAAGCAAGTGGAGTTGTTGATGAACATGATGATGAAGCAATAATCGCAACCTTCACAAGAGACATGTGGAATTTGTGGAGCATTTGGACATGGAACGAATGTGTGTTCAGTGACTTTTGACGATGAATCGAACATAGAGGTCAACGCCGTGAAAAATTTCCAACACAATAATTCTGGGCAGAAACCCACAAACTAATTTCAGGCACAGCGTGATTCTCCTTTTTTCAAGTGGGGTCCTGAGAACCCACATTATGTGCCGATGAAGCCACAGACCAACCCATGGTACCTTCCTTCACCACCACCACCTACGAAGGGGAAAACGTCAAATCCGGTTAAACCAAATGATCAATTGTTTGTTAGGCAACAAAATCAAGTGACTGAGACGCTCATTAATAGAGATGGACTTGTTAAAGTGAATGCAAAGATAGACGAACTCTCCAAAAAGGTGAATAGTATTGACAGTCTCTCTAGGATAGTGCATGATCTTGCTAAGAGTGTGGAGAGGATTGATAGGACGATAAGACAATTGGCGACTGACATTGCGAGATCAAATAAGGAAAAGGACAAGTTTCCGAGTCAAACGGAGCAAGCCTCAGCGATTAAAGTCCTACACAGTGGAAAAGTGATTGATAATGGAGTCGAGATAAATGACGGAGGGGATGAAGAGATGATGAAGAGTCCAACACCGGCATCGCCAAAGGGAGATGAATCCAAGCCGATAGAACAATTGCATAAGCCACCAAACCCTTACATTTTTGGATCTTTGAAGGGGAAGCTCACGAACAAGACTCTCACTTCGCCGATAGTCGAAAAAGTTCCATTTCCAAGCCGTCTTCGACCAGCAAAAGAAAATAAAAAGTTCATGGAGCTTTACAACTTGCTGAAGAACTTAAACATCAACCTTCCCTTTTGGATGTGATCAAAACGATGCCGGCATATGTGAAGTTCTTCAAGGAGCTTGCTACAAGACATAGACATTTGGAGACAAATCAGTAAGTTCCTCTAACAAAGGAGGTGAGTGCGTTATGCAAGCAACCACTGCCTACGAAGGAAAAGAACCCTGGAAGCTTTTGTGTCAATATTACATTGGAGAATGGGCAACAAGCGCGCGGAATGCTTGATATTGGTGCAGGAATTAACTTAATGCCGCATTCCCTTTATAATCAGTTTGATTTAGGACCATTGAAGCCGTCAAGGATGCGTCTCTAATTAGCGGATCGTTCAATTCGCCAACCATTGGGAATTGTAGAAGACGTTTTGGTGAAAGTAGGTGAATTAATAATACCAGTTGATTTTGTAGTTTTAGATGTTGGAGAGATGTCGAGTGAGGACAAGAGGCATACTATTCTTTTAGGCCGTCCATTTTTGTCTACCTCCCATGCGGTGATAGATGTGAATAAAGGGAGGATGAGCATGTCTGTTTTGGGAGAGACGGTTACTTTTTCTTTGCGAGATGTGAATAATTGCCTTGCGCCATTGATGGAAGAAGAAGAATGTTCGTTCGTTGACCCGGTAGATGCATGCGTCCGAGAGCTTAAAAGCATAATGGTTTTGGACGAGATGAACATCGAGGACGACAATGATTTTTATAGTAGGGAGGAGGTAGCCGAGCTATTTGGTATTGATTTTCGTGACATTGGAGCGGACCTTGCGATTATGGACCCCAACGAAACATTTGAGAAGAAGTTTCAAGCGAGTGACATGGTGGAGTTAGGTGATCCACCACAAGTCGAGTATTGATCGTCGAGACGCGTCGAGCATGCGACGTAAAATGTTACGCTTCTTGGGAGGCAACCCAAGTGTTAGTTTTTCTTTAATTTTTATTTCGATTTTTTTTAGTTTATTTTTGTTTTTATTATGTCAATTGTCGTGGTGCGTTTATGTGTGTGTTAATGTGCAGAAAATCCGATTTTACGATTTCATCTCCGCCGATCGAGGTTGCAATCCGACCCAATTTAGCCGCAGTCCGGCAACCTTTTGATGAGCCACAATCCGGCCAATTCAGTTCCACACGATGTGCCACCGGGCACTTGCGCGCAACACAATTGACTACAATCGCTTTTAATTAAAGACAATTCCAATCACGGGTTCAAGACGAAGGATTATTGCACAAACATTTTGGAAAGACTCAACTATCGATTTTTCAGGGATGTTTTCTTATCTCCCTTACTTTTATTTTCTTTATATTTATGG
>BMAC01000389.1:585876-600182 GCA_014905375.1 Phtheirospermum japonicum | reverse complement strand
GGAGTTAAGTGAGGTTTTTATTTTTGAACGAGGTGAAGCAAAATGCTTCGTGATTAGATTAGGTTGGGTGAGTTATTTAGCCACACGACTTATATATTCCATACCCGTCCAAAGAGCCTTACATTACAACCCGAAAAGACCTTTTCTGATTCTTAGTTCGATAACACACTTAATTTGCGATTGAAAAGAGATTTATTTTCGGTTCTTCTTTATTGTGCTTGTATTTGTATGATTTGAGCGTATACACGTCCTATGCAACATTGCTTGAGTTCTTTTGAGTGAACACCCCTATATATTACCTTTTTGAGAGGATGCATGATTTGATTTTGAATCGACATTGTAATAAGGTGGAGTGTTTGACGTTGCGTGAATTGTACCAATATTTTCAAAATTATATATGTAGCACGACACGACTCTTTGCTTGACACTATTTTCTTTCTTGTTATACTTTGAGACTATCGTTTGTTCGAGGACGAACAACCCAATAAAGCATAGGGTAGTTGATTAACACGAATTTGTCTTGATTTTAGTTAGTATTTTAGCTCGTTTTTATTATTATTTTTGGTATAAGTTGGATGATTTAAGCTTAATTCCGTATTTTTATAGTTCCGACATATTTTACCGTATTTTAATCGTAATTGATGCAAATAGGTGATATTTCATTGTTTTTCACCTTACAGCTAAGTAACCGGAAGAGTTTAGTGCGTAATAGATGAATTTCGATGTTCAAGAATAGGAGAACGGGCTTTCCAGTGAAACGAGTAGCAAAAGATCGAGAAACGGAGATAAACGCTCTATCGCGTCGACTGACACGAGCGGCGACGCTCCGTCGACGCGAGCCATGATCCGCGTCAGTCGACGCAAGGCCGACGCACTGCCGACTCTACATTCTGAAGCGTCGATTGAAGGGGCGTCAGTCGATGTAATGTCGACGCAACATTCTGAAGTGTCGATTGAAGGGGCGTCAGTCGACGTAAGGTCGACGCAACTTTCTGAAGCGTCGATCCATGACCACATCAGCCGACGCACCCGCCCAACTGACGCGCACACCCAGGCAGCAACGATGCCGAGCACCAGCGCGCATTAGTCGACGCACCGTCGACGCGACGACCCAGAATTTGGATTTTAGGGTTTCTTGTGCGCCAAGTCATGAAATAACTATATAAACCCTTCATATTTCGGATTAAAGAGACAACCACGACCCAAGACACTTACCTAGGGTTGAGAAACCTATTTTCAACACCCTACAACATATTCTAAAGATCTAAGTCGAAGATTCAAGATCCGAAGCACCAAGACGAAGACGTTCGTTCAAGATACAATTTCTCAACCAAGATCAACCATCTACAACCCGAATTTTCAGAGCAATTTCAGCACCTTTAGCTACTTAATAAGTTATCTGAACTCTAGTTATTCTTAGTTTAATTCTAGATAATATATGTTTAATTATTTCGTTTGATTTTCTAGTTTTGTTAATTTATTTCGAATCGTTTGAACCGTTGAATCGCTGAGCGTTTGAACCTTAGAATTTCATGTTTAATATTAATTAGTCGCTACGTTTATTCTCTTGTTCATGCTTGGTGATGATTTGTTCAAGATTAATTTAATTATTGCTTTAGTTTTGATAATTAGTTGATAATTGGTTATTGCTATGTTATTGCTTGAGAATTTTGAGATTGATCWTATTKTTCTTGAGAATCACATGTTTAGTTTAATTCGTAGTATTTCATGCATGCTAGATAATTAATTTAGAATTTATTTGCTTTAAAAAATCCTAGATTAATAATTCTTAGATAATTTAGTTTGAAGCTTTAGTTAATTAATTAGAATAAATTAGTTAGTTTAGAATACTTAGTTGATGCTTTTAAATTTATTAGTAGTTGATAATTTCAAAAACCAAATTTATACAAGTTCTCGTGTTAAACATTGTGATTAAACAAACATTAAAAATTCCGAACGTCAGTCCTTGAGAGACGACTCGAGTTAAGCTTGCCAACCTACACGCGATCCCGTTCTCTTGCGGGCGAGCTATTGAATTTTTGACAATTATTTATAAAGTAGGCACACACAAAAGCTCGAATCAAACACCGATCAAAATCTCTAAAAATCTTTATGTTAATATTTTTAACCTTTCTAGGTCATTTTTTTAGGCATAATTTAAGACATTCATATTTTGTGAATTTACCGGTTTGCTGAGTGTTATGTTTCTCTTGTTTGCTTCTTATTCTGACCACTCTTGATTTTTGTTGAGGATGTGGTTATTTGTTTGTTCCAGTGGTGCTGTGATCGGCTGTGCTGGTAGGTACTATGAGATTGATATGTTTTTTTGACTTTTTCACTTAGTACGATTTTTCCAATGGTGATGGTTCAATTTTCAGCTAATATTCCATCTACGTGTGCTAATAAGTGGTTTAATTTAGTGGGAGTCATGGGCAGTTATAATCGAGATTTGTTTCCTTGAGTTGAGGGATAATGGGCTTTTTATTTGGAAAGATTGTGTTACTGGAGGGTAATATTTCTTTGTTTTTAATAAAGTGGGTAGATTTTGTAAATATTTTCTTTCCTATTCTCCTTTAATTTCTCTCTCCTCTCCAACGGTAAGTTTCTTTTTATTTTTTAAAGGGATCATTTCTTACCGTTTTGGCCCACTTCAATTCACCCTTTCTCTCTCTCCAGTGAAATTGAAATCCCTCTCGAACTCTAATTCCTCTCAGTAGTTTTCGATTTTATTACTCCTTGTCTAGTGCATTGTTGAGAATTGCAGGATGTCGAATTCACAATCTGGGTTTAGGGTTCCTGAACTTTCGACAGGGGTTGCACGTTCCGGTGAACAGGTAGCTCCGACGTTGCCGAGAGTTGGATGGCTGGACATCCGCAAGGAGATAGGTGTTGCCTTCGCCCGACACCCATCACCAGTTTTTCCATGATCAAGTAGTTCCGCTTCGGCGAGCTCTCTTACCATATCTCCGGTTTCAGCCCCGACTGACGCCGCTCCTTTGGCCCAGGTGATTCCCGGTCAACCTGGAAATGAGATTGACGTCGATAACCCTCCTGGCCTACCATTTATTTCTAAGGTTCTTGGTCGTACCAGTGACCCCACTCTGAAGCGGTCACTGCGGTTAAGGAATATTCCTCCGGGAGTTGTCCCACCGGTGGTCCCTAAGAGTCAAACAGGGCCACGTCGCTTTGTGCCCATTGAGCATATGAATCTCACCAAAGATGTTACCATTGCCACTGACTCTGATGACGAGGAGTTTGTGCCTCCGGCGACTGTCATGGCTCCGGCGACCTCAAATGCTCCCCACATTTCCAAAAAGGGTCTTGGGCGCCGGAAGCAGACTGTGAAGCTTTTGGACAAGAAGAACCCTCCGGCATCTCTTAAGGTTTCTCCTGGTTCAACGGAGACTGAGTACTCAAGTCCACCTTATGAGATAGTGGATTTTTTCATAGGTGAAGTATCTAGTTCAACCAAGCCTGTAGTCCAAGATTCCCCTGTCACAACTACGTCTCCGACCTCTGACACTATCCTTGAACGATCTCCTGGCGATTCAGATGAGATTCCTCTTGTGCATCTGTGGAGTTCTATGAAGGCTACCAAGAAGTAAAAGAAGCAGAAGTCCAAGGTTGCATTGGCTGAAGATGTTCAGCAGGCTGATGATGGGACTGTTGACTTGTCACCAAAGCCAACATCACCCATCCCGGGTGTTGTCTCTCCTTCCCGCCCGGGTTCTAGTGCTGCGAGTGATTATCCTTCTTAGGCTACAGGATCCCCACCTGTCGAGGATGCTGATGATGTCCCGGTCTCCAATGAAGTCGAGATTGAGGATATGGTTCCTCTCTCTGTGCAGTTTCTCTCCTCTCAAGCTGAAGCCATTTTCTTTGACTACAAGACTCGTGGCATGATTGGCGAAAGGCGAGTCCCTGTTGAATTGTTCAAGTGCCAGAATTTGATTGCCTTTTTTGAACACAAAGGCTTATATTCGACGGTTTCAACTGCAATGTCCTTTGTTCGAGATTTTTTTTAGAATTTTATGCCAAACTCCTGTCCTCTATTGCTGTGCCCACTTCTGCAAATTATGGGAAAGTGTATTTACGTGGGCGGATATTTTCCTTCACGCCTGAGTTTATCAATGAGGGTTTTGGGACTAAGAGTTATAACGGGGACTCCACTGTTGATGACATGGACGAGGTTATTTGTTTCTTGTCTGGAGGACTGCTCACTAATTAGCGTAAATAATTTCCTAGCACAAGGATGACGTCGCTTTACTCGGTTCTGCATAAAGTGGCAATTATCAACTGGGTGCCTTCGAAGAACTCGACTGTGTTGACCAGACCTCAGGCTCAGTTTCTCTTCAGAGTTGGCAATGGGATAAAGTTCAACTTCGGCCAGCTAATGTTTGATATATGGTCACAAGGTTTGTCTCCTCTAAGTCTTCTTCATCTCTTTGTTTTCCCTCTTTGATTTACAGTATTTTGGAGAACCAAGGCTTCGTGCCTTTCGAGGATGATTCCCTAAATGTTGAGGCGGAGTGGTTTACCTTGAGGATCCAACACCTCTCTGGGGCTCGCATTGTTGATTTGCCCTGGAGTGCACCTGTTCATGTTGATGATGCCCGTGGTGACACCTCTGCCAGTCCTGTCACCGGTGACAACATGGTGCAGTTGATGGCCCCGGTTGTCCGAGCTCAGGTGGCCTTACTTGATAAACAAATTGCTCAGCTTGATAGCCACCGTGCTCAGCTACAGGCGCTGAGGGGTTCTCTTTTTGAGGCCTTTTTAATTTCTGAACAAAAAGGGGGAGATAGGCATTACGTGGATGTTGAGGATGTGACTGTACGTGTGGATGAGGGTGTTGCTAATGCTGCTGCTGCTGGAGTTGGTGGTTCTACGGTTGATGCCACTGATGGCGATGCTGCCACTGTGTTGGCGAGCTTGGTCAGTGAGAAAAGAAGGAAGAAGATACGATTTAGAAACACGTTTTTGAAGCAAGTGAAGAAGAAGCTGCGAAAAAGGAAAGCTGATGGTGAAGGAACATCTTCGTCCTCTCGACGGGCGAAGAAGGCTCGCGGTGTTTAAGTTCTTTTTGTGCTTTCCTTAGTTTCTTTTGGTTTTGGATGTTTGAGGAACATTTTTTTATTACTTATTTAGGGGGAGTCAGTGTGTTTTTCAGTGTTGAACATTTTGGTTGCGTCATGGTAGTTTTGTCCAGAAAGGCAAAAGGGGGAGATTGTTGGGAATATTATTTTCAACAATAATTTTTCTTATTTGTAATTTGCCTTTCTTAGGACGCAAAGTATTTTAGGACTCTGGATTTCTTTCTTATTTAGAGTCTAGGAATTTATTTAGTTTTCTAAATACTTATTTAACTTGTTTAACAAGACTAGGAGTCTTGTTTCTATTATAAAAGAAGACCAAGACGCAAGTAGTGCGATAGACGACGGGAAGATATTCTGAAGCAGAACACGGAACGAACAACTCTGAGCTTTGCTGGAATATTAGAAGGATCTCTACGTTGTGTAACCAACGGAGGAATTTTACTAAAGAAGAAGCGACGAGTATTTTTGTGTATCAAGTATTTGATACAATTTGGTTTTTCGTATATTACTTTTATATTTTGTAATTGTTTTAGAACAATTGAAAATTAATATAGTTTTTGGGTTTGTACACCCAAGTTCGTAAGTACGATTACTTACGAACTAAAATTAATTTATTGTGTTTTCATTTCCGCTGCTATTTCTGAGATTCAGTTAATGTTAGGTCTGGTGACAATTCATTTAACTTACTTTATAATTCTTAACGACTTATATTATTATTCTATAATAATTTTAGACTTTTTTACTTTTGATATTTATTAAATAAATATATAAATTTAAAGGATAGTTTATTAATAATTTGCCTTATTTCAATTCTTTGAGCTATAATTAGTATTATATTATATTATAGGAAACGACTACGGTACCGTGAAGGTACCATACCTCCCACCCCCCCTGCATTTACATCCCTCAGATCTACCATTATGCATAACCAACTTTTGATCTAATGATTCTAATTAAGTGGGGAATGGTACATTCACGGCACCGTAGAAGCCCCTATATTATAATATTTTAAAATTTGTTACATAAGTCCTCAATTAATTTCGTGACACAATAGAACCGTTGGATCAAACCAAATTTTTGATATGTTATTCCAAACACATATAGGTTCAATATGAACGGTGGAGATTTGAATATAAAGTCTGAATAATCCGATAATGAATCTTGAACAGAGCTGATCCTGTTTCTCGGAACTGTCTGCCCAGCTTATTCAAAAAATTCAATTACGAACAGTCTAACCGTTGGATGAAGTTGAATTTTGGATATATTATTCAAGACATGTAGTGTTTGAATTTGTACGGTGGAGATCGGATTGAAGCTTTGTATATTCCGAAACCTAAAAATAAAATTAGGAAAGAATCATGACTTTCCTCCAAGGGAACTCGAATTACCCTATTATTTATTAAATGAAACTAATAAATATTTGGAAATAAGTCTATATGGCATGGTATGTATTTTTTTGCATGTATATGTATATATGTTACATATGATTATATGCATGTGATGTTATGTGCAATATTGACAAACATGAAATTTTACAATACTTTAATGATATTCAGAGAGTATATAATATATTATGACTTATGCTTTTAGATGATTTCTAAGAAATCGTAAATAAAGTTATTTACACGATTAGATGAGAGATTGATCATGATTTTGCCAATATGTTAAGTTAATCATGAATTTCGATGAATTGATAGATTTCATGTATGTTGATCATGAATTTCGATGAATTGAATGGATTCATGTATGTTGGTGATTCTCTTCAAGTTGATTTTATAAGCTACTTTCATGARTTTCRATGAATTGATAGATTCATGTACGTTGGTGATTCTCTTCAAGTTGATTTTATAAGCTACTTTCAATGTATGTGTCATTGATTGTATATTTGAATATTTTCATGATAATGAAAGTTCATGAACGATAAAGAGTTATTTAAATAAGTCTTGTGATAAAGTATAATCACATGATATCAAAGAAAGATTATGACATACTTTAAATTCTTTATCTAAAGAAATTGATTAAACTAACTCAATCTAAATACAATTTAATATACTCAAAAGAAATTGAGTATTACCATCATTGGATTGATGTGGAAACTAGAGAAATTATAATTCCACAATAATATCATCCATCAACCCCCAATCGATAAAGAATCATCAAACTTAGTCAAAGTCAATTCTCTAATGAACTTAAGACCTCATATTGACCCCAAATCTTATATCGGAAACATATGTAGTTTCAGAATCTCAATAAAATTTGGGATGTACTTTAATGAATATTTTGAGAATTTTATGAAACACAATTTTCAAGCCTAAGAATTTAGTGAAAAGAAATTTATTTGTTTGCTAAAAAGGGTCAATGACTTTGATATGTTGCGACTAATAATACGTCTTACCATATGTGAAAAAGAAATTCACTTTAGATGACAATAATAAATTGAGGGATACGATCTCACTCTATTTTTTTTCACTTGAGCAAACATACTGATGCACTTGCATAATATTAATTATGATACTGAGTCGTTAAGAGACATGACATTATTATTCATAATACCAATGTTAGACCTCTGGTTAAAGAAATTTCTCGAGGCTAACCATGATCAATTTGAATAGTGAAAATAACCTCAATGTAAAGGGGAAGAGACATGTTGCTACAAACTGCCTAAACGACGTCGGTTTTTTTTCCTTTCACGTCGGTTTTGCAACCGACGTCTATCGCTTTTTAAAACCGACGTGGAAAGTAACATCGGTGTTTGTAAAACCGACGTGGATTCTATGACTTCTCACTTCGTTTTATAGTGAAAGTCCGACGTGGATTCTTGCCTTTTACGTCGTTTTTAGTGAAAACTGACGTGGTTTCTGAAACTTTTTACGTCGGTTTTTAGTGAACTGATGTGGTTGTATATTTTTTTTAAAGGTACCCGTTTATACATCCCACCTATTAAGTAATATATAATAAAATAACACCAGGTAACAACACAACACTCTCTTATTCGTAGATAAATAAATACTCATTATAATCTGGTTTTCCATTGTTGTAAACAACACAACTGGATTTAGTAAAATATCATTACAAGTGAAGGATGATTTTGAAAAAGCAAGTCAAGAAAATACATACAAAGATGATCGCATAAAAGAAACGTATTAAAGCACCAGCCGCATAACTTGGCAACAAGTTAATAGGGCATCAACAAGTTTCTCTGTATGTGTCCATGTTCTCTACATCATTTAGTCATCATCCTTGAATTCTCTGTTTCGCCCGAAAAAAAAGAAAGAAGCAAAATATAAATAATAAGGAAACTAAATGGATAGTTGCATAATTATAAGTTTATACAAAATACACTTCGTGAGCACTTACATAATTTATTTCTTTGTCATATCCATAAAAATTTTTTTTCTTGAGTATAAGTTAAAGATCTCCATATAGGAAAATGAGAATAATAATGTTTAAGCCTATTGAAATCATACCTTAGCTGCATCCTTAGGATTGTTATTCACAGGTGCATATGCGAACCAAGCATCCATCACCTTAACAATTACAAAATAAAATATGTCAAAATAATAACATAGTAGGAACTAATGATAAATAAGTTATTTGAAGACAAAGACAAGTACAAAAGTCATTGCTTAAGCTTACAATAAATCCAAATCTTGCTGAAGGTGGCAGAGATTTTGATAATATATACGCTGTCAAGATTCCAATTGTCTCCGAGGAGAAAACATTTACTACTCTGTTAGTTAATAAGCAATTTGATTACCAATTTTAACTAAACAATACACTGATGATTAAGAAATAATCAGACGTGCAATACATCGCCACAAGAATAATTATAATCCAGATCAACATATCACATTGAAAACAATAATGTAGATTTTTTTTGTCCGTCTTCAGTGTTATTTAAAAATATCGAGTGATAAATAAGATAACACCTTATTCTTGGAGAACAAAACGAGCCTTGTTTACATGTTAAAAGAGAGAGAAGGATAGGTTCTTGCGATGAGCCTTTAACAATTATGATCTGGCATTCATGCGGCAAGGAAATAAACTTGTTAATCCGTCTAATTAAATAGCACGTAATATCACTTATGAAAGATTATAATCCAAAATGAAATAATCAGATTTATTAAAGAAAAAAAAGATGCAATACTTGTATGGTTTCAACTCAATCTATCCTACAAGCAACAGACCACAAAAGTTCAATCATAACTCCATTGTTAAAAACCAAATGAAAAGACCACAAAAGTTCATAAGTAATTCTCAGATAATAATAGGGAGATCTCAATACCATAATATTGCGCAAATTCTGAACCAACCTGCGCACAATAAGCTATGGTCAAAATGATCGACCGATACAAATTATTATAAAGGGAAAGTGTATGATTACCATGAGAAGGGCTTGACAGATGGCTATGATTACCACTCCTTGACTTCCAGCCACATAGAGACCTGGACGGCTATGTTGGAGAATCATATAAACATATAAAATTCTAACTTTTCCACCCACATGGCCCCGTTTGCCTCAAGCTATTGTCGTGATGCTTATGGGAAAAAGTTGAACATATACAAAATTAATGAAAAATATAGGTATATAAAGAAAATATTTATTGTTTCACCCCAAAAAATGACCAATGTTAAGACTGCCTGAAGCCTTGAATACCTTCCTGATCTGCACCATAAAAAAGAGTTAGAAAGGACCACCGGTGATTTTCCGGTGGAAACCTCTCCGATGCTTAAGTCAGTAAGCGTTTGAGGTGTTTTCCAAGAACAAAATGAGAAAGCCTCAGAAGAATGACATACCTCTCTCAGCCTTAAGGCTGAGATATTTATAGCTTTTCGTAACGGGGACCCCGGCCGGGATCCAAGGAACACATGGCGTGAATTAAGGGCCGTTATCCAACAAATTCTGACAAGTGGTCCCACCTGTCTCTTTGTTGGGAATCTGAGAAACAGTTCTCTCTTTCCAGATCTTTTTTATTCCTCTTCCTCAATCCGACCTAGTCCATGATTCTTCGTCTTCTCTTTCCTCTAGCCCCTGCTGTTTAACAAKTCAACTCTTGCTAATACTAGGGAAGAGTTCTATCTTTCAAGGGATTCAACCAGGCCTTTTGCCCAGGTCAGGCTAATCCCCACTTCCARGGCTTCGACCGGAGATAATCTCCGGACCTCTAACGTTCTTASCGATGACSAGGTCAGGGACCTCAAGGGATAGCTGTTTTTCCCCGCATCTTGTTGACCATATGGGGGTTAGAGCTACCCCAATACAGGTCTGGCATATATCCTGCCCTATCAACTCCTCCCCCCGAACAGTTGGGGTAGATCAGTAATCTTCTTGGGCTCCTTCGAAATAAATGTGGCCCTTTTGTTTTTTATGACTTCTCGTACTGGGGAATCCCAAGATATCCTCCTGCCAAACAGCCCTAATTATTGGCATTAGTGGTGTCGGTTCGTATCCCCAAACGGTCACCATAATCACACGTCCCAACAAGTACTTTACATGATTGGTCAGTGGCACGCGTCTTATTTTAAGACGGTTAGCGCTCCAGCTCACTGCCTAGGGTACTGTTCCTCTGTCCGCATTAAATGCGAGGATCTCATCAGATCCCGCTTTTCCTTGATTTTCGTTTTCAAAAATTATCAACTTCCTTTTGTCCCTCCAAACTTCCTTTTTCCCCTTTATTTTTCAAATTTCATCTCCCAAATTCTCGAATCCCCCTCATTATTTCTTTTCAAGTCTTTTTTCATATTCTCCAAATTTCTCCTCTTAGTTTCTTCGCCGTCTACGACGATTTCCACAATTCTACTCTACTCAACTCCTCGTATGTATCTTCAAGCAGGTACTCCTTTCACATCTCCTTAATTTTTCAATTATGCCGACTTCCTCTACCAATTCCTCCGAGGGAACTCCCTCTAGTTCCCCAGCGAATTCCACCTCCTCCATAAACTTATCTTCATCCGAGTCACTGCCGATGGTCCCGGTGGAGAGGCCCATAATGGATCAAGTACCCCATTTCCTTGATAATATATCCTCCATAGTTAGCACTAATACACTTAGGGATATCCGTGGCACTTTTCCTATCTCCGACCGGTTTTCTTTTACCAGTCCAGCGCCTGACGAGAGGGCCTCAGCGCCCCCCGCCGGCCACCTAACCTTCTACGTGGACCAATTCCACGCAGGGCTGAGCCTACCGGTTCACCCTTTCATATTGGTCGTATCCCGACTGTATCAAATTCCGGTCCAACAATTTTTACCAAACGCTTTTCGCGTCATGGCCGGATTCCACCTTGCGGCCCAGTACGCTGGCCTTGTTCCTACGGCTCAGCTTTTCTTTTCCCTATTCCAGGTGAAAAGTTCTTCAGGTTTTTTCTATCTCTCCGGACGAGCGGATGTTCATTTTTTAACTGGCCTTCCATCTTCCCAAAAGAGCTGGAGGAAGAAGTTCTTTTTCGTCCAGAGCTCTGAAGACTGGGGCTTTCCCACTGAGCCCATTACTTATCTTCATCCCCAGGTCCGTATATCCCGGAGTGACAGATCACCCCATCTGAGTGAGAAAATAGCTGTCCTGAACCAGACCCCTTTTGACCTATTAAAGCTTCTCAAACCCATGATCCTAAACTTTTTCAACTCCCAGCGAGAGAATGGACCTCTGCCTTCCCATATTGGTACATGTTCAATTATAGTTCATATCTTCCTTCTGATGTTACCCCTTTTCTCTTCTTTCTTCTCTCTCTCTCTTTTTTTTTTTATCTCATTCTCTTTTATCTTCTCTCCAGTAACCATGATGCAAGCACTATTAGAGGCGAAGAAGGCAGCCGTGAAAAAGCAGAAAAGCCCCTTGGGCGAGCCTGCCAGGGCTTCCCCTACTCAGGAAGAAGTGGCCTTGGTGGCGGCTCCTCCCAGCCGTCCTCGAGATCACAACCCTCCGGAGCAGGCCTCAGTAAATCCCCTTAGAATTGCCCCAGCAGAGGTGACGAAGAAGAGTACGGGTCAAGGAGAGAGAACCCTGCCCAAATCAGCAGCTCCCACTCAGGAGGCTCCACCCTTATCCGACCCCGAGGAGGGACAACTCCAACCTAGGAAGAGGAGGAGGGAGGAAAGGGCCGGAGACATCCCTGGGGGGACTACACAGGTTCCTCCTTACCCCAACCAGACCTTCTTCAACAGGTCAGTGATGAATTGTACTGGCGAGGTGGCCAGGCAATACATGATGGGGCTTGCTCCAACAGCTGACCGCCGTGAGACGGAAAAACTGTCTGATCCCGCTCTATTGGATTCATATTGTCAAGCAGAGGCACAGGTAAGGCATCAAACGTGGGTTATGTTTCCAGGTCTTTGTTGGAATTTTCACTCATTCCTTTGTTAATTTTCTTCTTTATAGGCAGTGGTGCTCAGGGCCACTCTCCTAGCTCGGGCTCGAGGCTCTTTACTTCAGGCGGACCTGAAGAGGGAGATTGAGGATCTGAAGAAACAGAAGCAAGAACTGCTGGCCAAGAATCATGGCCTTAGTGCTGATTTGGAGCTGCTTAAGGCAGAACTGGTAGGGAGCAAGGCAGAAACGTTAGCTTGGCGGGAGTCCGACGCAAAAAAGCATGCCCAGATAGTCCTCTTAGAGTATGAGGCAAAGGAGCTCAGAGAGAAAGTGCAAGCTGCCAGAGCTGAGGGGGAAGCCGACGGGGAGGCGAGGGGTCTCACAGAGGGTGAAGCGAAGGGAAGACTCGGATTTTTAAACTCAGACGAAGGTCTTCGTTTGATCCAATTAACCCGAGCGACCACGCGCCAGGCCTTTTTGGAATCGGTGGATCTGTACCGACTGTTGGTGCCTGAGGCTGAGGCTTATTATCTCCTTGGCGTGGATGCTCATGCCAAGTGGATATCAGAGAATCCTTCTCTACCCTTCGACCGAGAGGCACCTGTCCAGGGCGCATCCGAGCCTACTTCCTTCTCGCACGTTGCTGAGGGTGACCGACTGCACATGCTAGATGACCTATCTTTTGCCGATCATATTCGCCAGGCTTTTTGCTCTTCCAGCTCGACCTCTTCCCCTCCCCCCGAACAATCATTGGCGATGGTTGCCACTAACTTTCCAACCTTCGCCGACCTGGGGGATTTGCAGGACTCCACCCGATTTTAGAAGAGCTTCGCTGAGGGATCCCAGACCCCGGAGCAGTCATGAAGACCTGTTTGCCTTGTCTGTATTAGTTTTAGTATTATCGAGCAGACCTGCATGTTTATAGCCTGTGTGGCTGGTCTGTTTGTTATTTGTTTTTCTTGGGTGTCTTAATTTGTACTTGACTATTTCTTGCTTAGTGACAATTAATGCGTTTGTCGTGTTGCAATTCTTGAGCTTTCTAGGGTTTCCTTAATATCCGGAAACCCTAGTACTTCTTGATTCTCTTTACGCGCTTTTGATTTTCAATATATATCCGCATACATGCTTTGTTCTCATTCCAATATCCTTTTGCAACATGTCTTCATCTCCTCTGATCGAAGAACTCAGTGCGGTGAAGAGAAAAAACATTTCTCTAGTTGTGGAGAAATTCAGGCTTTCCAACCAACTGGTCGTGCTCAAGGAGAAAGTCGGCTATCTTTATCGATTATTGGAAAGAAAACGTCAGAAGAAACATTTCTACAAAAGAGAGTGGGCTGAACTTCGACAAGTGAACCGTCAACTCCAAGAGGAGAAGGCGGACCTGGTCGAGTCGGTAGGCCGCTTGACCACTGTCGCCGGTGAGGTTCCAATGCTCGCTGATCGCTCTGACAAATATCGCCGCCGCCTGCACGAAACGGAGCGTGAGCTCTGGCGAGTTCGGCGAGCTCTGGCTTCAGACCAGAGATCTTCTCGTAGCTAAATGTTTTAGCTTTATTTTTCGATGTTTTCTTTTGTAATCTCGCGTAATCAAAGTTGCCAACCTATTTCTGAAAAGGTGTGGGCAACCAGTATTTCTTGTAATAATATATGAGTTTCTTGAATTCCTCCTTTATTTCCTTAATCCTGCACATATGATAAAGTTAACTGCTAGGGGCTTTAACCCTGAAGATTCTGTAGCTTAGTCCCATCTTAGCACATTCGTACACTTTTACTAGACGACAGGTCAGGCCTGTATACGTAGGTCAATTAATGTCTCTAATCACCCAGATCAGGAGATCCAGCTCATTAGTCCGGACCCATACTGAAGCTGGGTAAAATGAAGGCTTTAAACTGTTACATCAAG
>BMAC01000389.1:556465-577273 GCA_014905375.1 Phtheirospermum japonicum | reverse complement strand
GAAAACATTGCAGGAAATTTTTGTAACTACACTAAACCTCAGGGGTAGTTTTTGAAACTATCCTTTATTAAGCTTACCCACTAAATCATGCTTCAAAGTCCTGATTTAAATGTATATCATACTGAAGTGAGATTAGTTTTCTGAATTTGCATCAGGGTTTTGAGAGGAAAACCACTTAAGTAGTTCTATACCGGAATCACTAGTCAATATCACCGGTCTTATGGAATTGTAAGGAACCCCCCCCCCCCCCATATCTATCCCTTTTTTTTCCCCTATATGTTAACCTTATACTGTTTTTATGATGCTTAATTAACGTTGCTTCTAGGGACCTTTCATCAAATGATTTCACAGGAACCATTCCACAAAAAAATTACAAAAAATTACAAATAACCCCTTGAGGTTTATGATTATTATACAAACTACCCCCTCAACAGGCACAGTTTGTAAAACAGAAACAAACGTCAAAAGGGTATTTGTAATTTCGAGATGGGAAAGAAAACTAGGAATTTTTGTAATTAGACTATACCTCAAGGATAATATTTGTAATGTTCCAAAATTTTAAAAAAAATGTAAAGCCATTATCGATCAGATGCATATATGTGTAGTTACCCTGCTCAAGTGCTATATCTTGCCATGTTCGGCTAAACGAAAAGAATCAAGAAGAATCACTTGTATCACTAATCTTACGGATCGCCATATTATTCGTGTCGGCAATGTAAATGTTTCCTCTATCATCAACCGTAAGCCCCTTTGGATGGTTCATACTCGATTCTCCGTTTCCCATCTACATGTCCCGAGTATCCATCTGCTGACCCTGTAACCAATCTTGGTCTGCTATCTAAAATTTCTAGAAAATTACTTAAATTAGTCGCTATTATCAATAAGAACAAGGAAATATAATGAGAAAAAAGTAATTAAATATCAAATGTGAAAAAAAGATATTATTATGCAATACATATGGTTGAATTTAAGAAATATTTGCAAATAACAAAAACAAATATCACAAGAGCTTAAATGTGTTCATACTTCATCATTAAATTTCATTTCCAACAAAATGCAGCCTAAAACTACAACATTCATTGGGTTCAATTAAAAACGAGGCCCAGCTCACTATCAGCATCAGAAGCTAAAATTCACTTATCCTGGACTAACACACACTGATACAAAATTTTCACTAAATTTCAAACAACGGCCATAAATCACTATAAATAGAATGGATGAAAACCTACAAGCCAAATAAATTCAAACTGACAATTTACTAGTGGGAATTGTCCAACATATATACTAAAAAATTGCAAAAAAAGGATTGCAAGAAGCATTTGCCGCATTCTTGCAACAATAATTTAAAAGACTTGCATACTAGTAAACTGTAACTAAAGTAGTCAATAAAAGGAGAAAAAATAAAAAAGGAAAAATAAAAACCTTGATCCAACACACAAGATTGAAATATCGAATCACAAAATATGCAATGACTGAATCGCCTTTCATTCCACTTACAAACCATCTTCAAACAGCCGCGTCGAAGTAATATCCGGTTTAATATAATTTTTCTTGAATTAAAAGTATCTTCTTGTGATTGCTAAAACAATTTGTGTAAATGTACACTGCTTTTGTACCTGCAAAGGAAAAAAAAAAGCCAAGTTGATTTAGAAAGTGCATTGAGTTAGTATGTAGTGTTACGTCAAATTGTTTAAAGCATCTCTTAAAACTACTAATACAAAAATGCCCATTATTATTACACAGAAAATATATTTCCTTTTCTTTAAAGAAAAAAAAAAGATACAGTGCACCTTGATGCGACTGAGGCGGTAACAAAAGTTTCCTGAATCAATCTTCGTGCTCATCTTCATCTTCAGAATTTGCATAAAGAATAAAGGAAGCGAACATATATCACGAAAGCTATAATTCATTTTCTATTTATTATTATAATTTATATTTAATTTATATATTTTTGTTTGTCTTTATTTGTCAAGGAACACCTCTCTTTACTTGAGTACAGAAAATAAGAAAGAGGAGAATTTAAAATTTAAATTAAAATCACTTACCGGACCTAACATTTTCACTTACAACGCCCCTCGATGCGTCTAACTCCAGACGCAACTCCTTGTTCAGAAATTATTTTGAATCCCCGTATTTCACAAGTATTGCTGACATGGATCCCACCACATAGTTCCATGGAAACACCAGGAACCTCCACGACTCGTACCTGCGGAAAAACCAAATTTTCAATGAATTTGCATAAAAGTATATATTAGTGTAAATTACGTGCGTGTTTAATGGGACAGATGGTGCTGAAAGGTAAAAACTGCAGTAGTGTGACAAGTATATAGTCTCAGCTTAAAAACCTATACCTAAATAAACGAATATGACCATAACTAAATCAGTAACTTGAATGTTGCCCTTATCCTCGTAAAGTTAAGAATATCACCATAACTGAGGCGATATGAGCATTTCCAATGCCTAGCAAGACAAACAAATTGGAACAAAATACTAATGAAGACAGTATAATAATTGCTACATTTATTCAAAGAACATAATATAATGGGAACTAGGTTTGGCCTATACAGTGGCTCAAGCCGATTCATGCTCTCTTCGATCATGCTCTGCACATTGTGGGTACGTGTTTCAATTCGCTTTCCCAATTTAATTATTAGGGCCACTAATTAATTATATATTAGACACATTCGATCAAATTTAATGAGTATATATATTACCTCTAGGGGCTTCAAGAGCTTGACTTCGCCGGTGAGCATACGTAGTAGATATGTGTTGTGGTGAGCAGAAACCATCTCTGAGGAAACAGTTAGCATGGTGGACGCCGCAATGACCGACGACCGATATTGGGTAAATGCTACGTCTATGCATTGTACAACAAATGAAAAAGAAGAGAATTAAATCAACAAAAAAATTCTATAGAAAAACTTTTAACCCAGTCAAATAAAAAACAGATTAAAACTAAGAAAAACATTATTGAATTGCGATGTTAATCTATAGAAAAATCCTGTTTGATTTCTCTCAAAAACCACTAATAATAGCCTTTTGTCTGTAGAAACATTCATGAAAATGCAATATAGTATGGCTAATATAAATCCTATGCACAAAACTTCTCAAGATCTCAGCAGAATTCCCATTTAATTAAAAATTCTGGATTTAAAATAAATAATTAACGAAGAGAAACTAATTAAAACTCTGCAATTCTTTTCCTATGCAAATTAACAATCGACCAGGGGTGAAATTAATTAAACTGTTCAAAAATTCATAAATTAATACAAAAATCTAATTAATTACCTCTTTGGGATTTGTAGATCAAATCATGAACACTAGAGCATGCTAATGGAAGCTCAAGGAACGGAATGAAAAATCCAACAAAGAGAAAGAGCGTCACAGCTCGCATCCGCCATTCCAAGCCTCTGCAGATCGCTAACTCCATTTGACGCACATCCTCCGCTGAATACAGAATATCCCTCTCACGCTACAGAAAATGATCATTATAATATATGTATATAGCAGGATTAATTCACATATTCAAACGAGACTTATTCACACGACTGCAAACACAGATTTCGAAGCCTAAAATCAAAAATTATTAGAGTTAATACCAGGAAACTTTTGAGCACAAAGGATTTGTCATGGAGCTTCCAATCGATGGTGAGGCAACAAATCTCGTCGGACTTTGTAAATCCTACAATGAATCTGGAGATCGAATTATCTAATAGAGCGACGAATTTCAAGTCCCCCTCCGAAGCCTTGATGAACTCCACCACCTTAGCCAGAGAGTCGGAGTCGAATTCGTTGTTGATGACGTCAGCCGCTTGGTGCCTCAAGATCGACAGCGGTGATGCCAGGCTGAGGTCGGCGTGCGACAGCCAGAGAGGGATGAGGCGGCGGAGGATGAGATTGGGGGAGAAAAATACGAAGGATGGAGGGGTAACAAAAGACATAGTGTCGGTCTGCTTATATTTATTTTATTTACTATATTCTAACATTTTTTTAATATAGATTTTCACGTCGGTTCTATAAAAACAGACGTAATTTATTTTAACTCACGTCGGTTTTTAAAGAAGCCGACGTGGAATCTTACTTATCACATCAGTTTATTTAAAAACTGACGTGAAAAACCTTTTACATCGGTTTTAGATAACCGACGTTAATTCACCGACGTGGAATCACACTTTTGTAGTAGTGATGATCCCTACCTATGTGGGAAGAATGAACCACAAGGTAAGATATGTAAGAGTTCGTGATATTTATTGGTCATGGTAGAAGTTATGGAGGTTCCCCCAATAACCTTTATTAGTCAATAGATATCCTCTATTTTTATTGATGAAAGTATAATCAATTATTCACATTAGACTATTGTATTTGGTCTTAAAATTTATTTTGAGTTAGATTTATGTGATGTGGCCAGATTTAATTATTTTTGGCTTATTGGTAAATCTTGTATTTCATTATAAAGTATTAGATGCAATTGAGTTTATTTACCACACATTCACATACAAGGTTCATGAGCAAACTATTAGATATAATATAACATATCTAGTAAATAATATTCGGAAAAAAAGTATTTCGTTCAAATATCTCTGTAGAATGTGAGAATTTGTTGAGGAATAGACAATTATTCACTTAATTGATATTTATATGTGACAAAGTCTTGATGCCTGGTGGCACATTGATTAAAGTTATAAAAGCTCATTATGGATCAAGAGCGAACGAACCTTGTTAAGTTTGATGATATTCATGTTGATGATTATCATTAAGAAGTACATTATGAGAATGGAACTATACTTTTAATTTACGTGGAAGAAAGCACATTTTAGAGTCAATCTAGTAATTTTACTTTACTACTTTTTGATTATTGAATCAAAAGTTATAACCAACAAAGAACTTTTGGACACTGGCTCATTCAAGTTTTGACACGACTGACATGGATTCTTGGTCATCGTCATATGATGGTCCATATTATAAGAAATTAATATGGACATCTCTTATTTTGAGTGAAACACAAAACGAGATAGAAATTTAATGCACATTATAGTGTCGAACTAATGTTGTTCAATTACAGCTAGTGCATTCTAAAGTACTAGGAGCACTACATACATTCATATCTCAAAGTTACATCACTCATTATTTCAAAACTTGTTCATTAGCAAAATTGTATGATTGAGACCTGCATTTGATAAAGATACAATGTATAATACTTCATTCTTATAATTAATAATTATTGAAACATGTGTACACAACCATTCAAAATGCGGATCATTCAAGTATTGTATAGTTTTGGTCGATGCTTCGGCACATACCGTCCATAAAAATATTGCATTTGCAAAACTTTTAGCACATTTAATATAACTGAGGACTCACCACCCTTATAAAGCACCCAATCTCATAATTAGTGTGCCTTCGTCAATAAGTAACTGATGAAGGACAATTTAGATATTTGTTATCTTTATGTATTATGTAAAAATGTAATTGAGACCATATATAAAAGGAGTCTTTGATGGATAAGAGAACCCTAATTTCTACCGTCTTCTTTCGTCTCTCTTTTATGTCTTCTCTTTATGCTTTTCATTTTACACGGAGTGTATAATAAAATATTAAAGTTTTGTAAGAATATCTGGGAACATGTTAAAATTGATTAGTACCGTCGCAGATCAAATAACTATATTTAATATGAAAATATTGGTCAATTACATAATATAAATAAAAAAATTATTGTCAAAATAGTTATTTCACAGTTAAATTTTTCATAGAAAACACTAATGCCACATCATCAATTTTGCGTATGCACACGAAAAATTAGGATGGTAGAATATAGTAGAATACAATTACATTGTCTATCATGTACATCAAATAATATAAATTAAAATATTGGTATCAAAAAAATTAGTAAAAATTAACTGTTTATTAATATATATATTTGAAAACACTGGTCAATTACATAATATAAATCAAAGAAATTATTGTTACAAAATTATTTCAACACACAGCTAAACTTTTTTAAAGAAAACACCGGTGCCATATCATCAATTTTGCATAGGCACACGAATAAATAGTGTGGAAACACGGACACCATCACATCAATTTACTATACATGGCACGAATAATAATAATAATAATAATAATAATAATAATAATAATAATAATAATAATAATAATAATAATAATAATAATAATAATAATATAATAATAATGAGTATAAAATAAAGTTTATAATTATTTTATAAATACATATTCCAATAAATTTAAAAATTAGAAAGTCATAAAACATAAAAAAAAAAAAAAAAAACAAATCTGAAAGTTTTTAAAATTAGTGACAGATTATTTAAGAGTTTTTAAATAATAACTAAAATATAATAAATAAAAATAATATTATAAAATGAACATAATATGAGTAAAATATAAAAATTTATAATTATTTTGAAAGAACTTTGAAATTTTATAATTTAAAAGCACATTGAAATTTTATTTATAATACTTTATAAGATTTTTACTATGTTTTTCTTATCTAATTATTCATGATTAAATAGTTAATTTTACATTCATTTGACTTACTTTATAATTCTTAACGACTTATATTATTATTCTATAATAATTTTAGACTTTTTTACTTTTGATATTTATTAAATAAATATATAAATTTAAAGGATAGTTTATTAATAATTTGACTTATTTCAATTCTTTGAGCTATAATTAGTATTATATTATAATATTTTATAATTTATCACATAAGTCCTAAATTAATTTCGTGACACAATAGAACCATTGGATCAAACCAAATTTGGGATATGTTATTCCAAACATATACAGGTTCAATATGAATGGTGGAGATTTGAATATGAAGTCTGAATAATCCGATAATGAATTTTGAACGGAGCTGATCCTGTTTCTCAGAACTGTTTGCCCAGCTTATTTGAAAAATTCAATTACGCACAATCTAACCGTTGGATGAAGCTGAATTTTGGATATATTATTCAAGACACGTAGTGTTTAAATTTGTACGGTGGAGATCGGATTTGAAGCTTTGTATAATCCGAAACCTAATAACAAAATTAGGAAAGAATCATGACTTTCCTCCAAGGTAACTCGAATTACCCTATTATTTATTAAATGAAACTAATAAATATTTGGCAATATGTATATATGGCATGGTATGTATATTTTTGCATGTATATGTATATATGTTACCTATGATTATATGCATGTGATGTTATGTGCAATATTGACAAACATGAAATTTTACAATACTTTAATGATATTCAGAGAGTATATAATATATTATTACTTATGCTTTTAGATGATTTCTAAGAAATCGTAAATAAAGTTATTTACATGATTAGATGAGAGATTGATCATGATTTTGCCAATATGTTAAGTTAATCATGAATTTCGATGAATTGATAGATTTCATGTATGTTGATCATGAGTTTCGATGAATTGATGGATTCATGTATGTGGTGATTCTCTTCAAGTTGATTTTATAACCTACTTTCGATGTATGTATCATTGATTGTATATTTAAATATTTTCATGATAATGAAAGTTCGTGAACGATAAAGAATTGTTTAAATAAGTCTTGTGATAAAGTATATTCACATGATATCAAAGAAAGATTATGACATACTTCAAATTCTTTATCTAAAGAAATTGATTAAACTTACTCAATCTAAATACAATTTAATATACTCAAAAGAAATTGAGTATTGCCATCATTGGCTTGCTGCAACTATAATTTCACAACAATATCATCCATCAACCACCAATTGATAAAGAATCATCAAACTTAGTCAAAGTCAATTCTCTAATAAACTTGAGACTTCATATTGACCCCAAATCTTATATTGGAAACATATGTAGTTTCAGAATCTCAATAAAATTTGGGATGTACTTTAATGAATATTTTGAGAATTTTATGAAACACAATTTTCAAGCCTAAGAATTTAGTGAAAAGAAATTTATTTGTTTGCTAAAAAGGGTCAATGACTTTGATATGTTGCGACTAATAATACGTCTTACCATATGTGAAAAAGAAAGTCACTTTAGATGACAATAATAAATTGAGAGATACGATCTCACTCTATTTTTTCCCACTTGTGCAAACATACTGATGCACTTGTATAATATTAATTATGATATTGAGTCGTTAAGAGACATGAAATTATTATTCATAATACCAATGTTAGACCTCTGGATAAAGAAATTTCTTGAGGCTAACCATGATCAATTTGAATAGTGAAAATAACCTCAATGTAAAAGGGAAGAGACATGTTGATCCCTACCTATGTGGGAAGAATGAACCACAATGTAAGATATGTAAGAGTTCGTGATATTTATTGGTCATGGTAGAAGTCATGGAGGTTCCCCCAATAACCTTTCTTAGTCAATAGATATCCTCTATTTTGATTGATGAAAGTATAATCAATTATTCACATTGGGTTTTTATGGGACTTTCATTTTTGGGGCCCACAGGATTATATATATGACGAGGTAACGGGCTGATTACGCATGTCCGACATGGTGCAGAGGCACATTTAATGATCTTAAATGAGAAGTGATGGCTAAGGGCACCGTGCCTTTTTCAAAAGGCATGACTCTTTGACTTCTGATGTAACTTATGATTACATTCTACTTGGTTTCCTACCTTAACCAACCAGAATGTGTGGGACTAGTTGATACGACATTAAATATTCACATCGGCAACATGCAGGTATTTATATGGATTTTAGTAAGCGACCTCATATCTTAGAAGGTGCAATCATTCTGGGAGCTGGGCGAGCTGTTGTTCCAACAAAATTGTAAGTTGTCTTCACTTCTGACTACTATCTTTTTATGCTGCATTTTCTTTTATATGAAATGACTTTTAAAATGCAATCACTTCAATATCAATAACCACGATTGTTATAATTAATATAAAATACTTATTAAAAAAATTATCCTCCTTCGTATTTAGCTCTTCGATCTTTTACAAGATATGGATCGGAGTTGGATGAAAGCAAGTCGCATAAGCAAAGAATATGAAGATGGAGTGGATTTTTTTATAAAATTTGCTAAAGTGAATTAATTAGACCCTAGTGATAAGTTTTTGTGTCCTTGTATTAACTGTTTGAATGGGAGACGACATGAAGCCCATATGATCAAGGAACATCTTCTGTGTGATGGTATAAACAAGAACTATACGGTATGGACATGGCATGGCGAAATGTTTGACATTCCACCCGAGATAACTGAGAAAGCTTATGGCCAAGGCATTCGTGGAGATGTCGATGATCGAATTCAATACGAGTACAAACCTGAGGACATGATATGTGATGTTGGTCAAGAATCCTTTCAGGAAGCACACGTGCATGATATTTTGAAGAGTGATTCAGAGAAGCCTTTGTTCCCTAGGTGTAAAAACTTCACACGCTTGTCAGCAACGTTAACACTAGTCAATATTAAGGCACGCAATGGGTGGAGTGACAAAAGTTTCACTGAATTGCTTGAGCAATTGAAAATGATGTTTCCAGAAGATAACACTTTGCCAAGCCGCCACTACGAAGCAAAGAAGATATTATATCCGATGGGTTTGGAATAAAAGAAGATAAATGCGTGTCTTAATGATTGTATATTATATAGAAATGAGTACGAGTCATCAGATAAGTGCCCTAGGTGTGGGGTATCACGGTACAAAGAGAGATCGGGTGAATGTAGTAGCGACGAGAGCACAAACCGACGTTCCCTAATGAAAGAGGTATGGTATCTTCTAATCATTCCTAGGTTTAAACATTTGTTTGCTATTGCAGAAGATGCAAAGAACCTTACGTGGCCTGCAGATGGGAGAAAATACAATGGCAAGTTGCGACATCCGGCAGATTCTTCTCAATGGAAGAAAATTGATCATTTGTTTCCAGATTTTAGAAGCGAATCAGGAAACCTTCGGCTTGGAATTGCTACAGATGGAATGAATCCGTATGTTAATGTTTCACCCAAAAATATGACAACGCCTGAACCTTGTGCTTTTCCCGACCTGCTCACACAAACACGTCAGAAAAGGACCACCGGGGTTTGTCCGGTGGAAACCTCTCTGATGCTTAAGTCAGAAAGCGTATAAAGTGTTTCTGGTGAACAAAGCAAGGAATGCACAAAGAATGACATACCTCTCTAACCCTTGGGGCTGAGGTATTTATAGTTTTCCTCAGTGGGGACCCTTTCCGGAATCTCGGAAACAAAGGCCGCGAATCAGGGGCCGTTAAGCAACAAACTCTGACAAGTGGTCCCACTTGTTTCCTCGATGGGGGTCAGGATGCCTGGTCTACCCTGGTCCCTCTCTCCCATTTTATTACAAGCCAGGACGGCAAGCCTGCCTTTACGTTATATTCTAAATTTTATGTCACAGGAGATTTCTATCAGCTCAGGACAATTCTTGGGCTGGGATGACCCTTTCTCTGATCTATTCTGCTCTTAAGAAAACCAGGTCAAACCTTACCAAGTCTTAAGCTGTCCTAATCTCCTTTTTCTGGCTATCTGGGTCCAGGTCTACCAATCCGGGTTTGGCCTATTTATGCCCCGTCAACTCCTCCCCCCGAAATGGTTGGGGTAGAGCTGTAGCATTCCAGGGCCATCAGGAATAAATGAGGTCCCACACGCTTTTATTATTTCTCGTACTCGCACGAATCCCTAGAAATCCGCCTGACGACCA
Organism: Phtheirospermum japonicum; assembly: GCA_014905375.1. Taxonomy (NCBI): domain Eukaryota; kingdom Viridiplantae; phylum Streptophyta; class Magnoliopsida; order Lamiales; family Orobanchaceae; genus Phtheirospermum; species Phtheirospermum japonicum. Next base: position 566,598 of record BMAC01000389.1, on the reverse strand, counting down.
GGCTTAATTATTGGCATTAGTGGTGTCAGCCCACATTCCCAAACGGCTACCATATTCACACGCCTTTCCAAGTACTAACAGGTCAACAGCGTGTGACCTACCCTAGGACGGTTGGCGTTCCAGCTCATCACCTAGGGTACTGTTCATCTGCCCACATTAAATGCGGGGATCCCATCAAATCCCCTTTTCCTCGATTTTTTTTTTGAATTTATCCACTTCCCTATTATTCCCGCTAGGCTTTCTCTTTCTTTCAATTTTCATATTTTCATCTTACAGAATTCTCGAGTTTCTCTCTTCATTCTCTGATACTCCAACGAAATTTTCCTATTCAACTCTTCCCAGTTCGGTTTCTCCGGCCACCCTTGTAGATCAGGTACCTTTCTTAGCCTTTTCTCCTTTAATCTCTCATAATGTCGTCGTCTCTTCCTCTTTCCGACGCTGCCCCAGTCACCTCCTCTCAGGCGGTGGGAGCGTCTTCTCCTCCGCTCTCTACCGCCCCAGAAATAATGGAGATTTCTTTATCTTCAGTCCCCCACCCCAGGCGCGATGGCAGTTTCATCATCCTCACCGTCTGCTGCCCAGGAGGCAGCGGCGGTTTCTTCATCCTCGCCTTCCCCATCCCGGGCGGCAGCGACCACCACCTCCTTCGAGTTAGAGTATCCTTCGCCTATCCCAGGCCATCCAAAGATTCCTTCCATCCTTAGTGATAGATCCATTGAGGAATTACACCATAAATCAAAATTTCCTGAAAAGTATGACCCTTATAACCCTCCGGCGGGTATTCTAGCGTGCCAGGCGCCGGCCGGCTGGTTGACGTTTTACATCGATCAATTTCAGGTGGGTTTGCGCCTTCCGTTGGACCCGCTGATGCTAGAGATCGCAGCTCTGTACAAAATCCTTGTCTTCCAATTCACCCCCAACTCATTTAGGATCATGGTGTGCTATAATCTGGGCATGCGCTATGCTAGTCTGGATCCAACAGCTAACACCTTCTTCCAGCTCTTTCAAGCAAAGAGCTCTTACCCAGGCTGCTTCTACCTCAGTGCCAGACCTGGAGTCCATTTCTTATAAAAACTCTCTTCCTCCAATAAGGCCTGGAGGAAGAAGTTTTTCTTCGTCCACTGTGATAGAGATTGGGGTTTCCATCCGAAGCCCATTAAAAAGCTACCTTCTTACCCACACTTCTCCGCTACGGATAGAACTCCCTGTCTGTAAAAAACAATCTCTACCCTCAATGAGAACCCCATCCACGTCACTAATCTCCTCCTTCCCTTTGTCCTAGACCTCTTTAATGAACAATCAGAAACGGGTCCTTTGACCAAGGAGATCGGTAACATTCCTTTTATCCTGGCCTGTCTCATTATACTTTTAATTTCCATAAGTCTTATCTTTCTATATCTTCTCTTTTCAGAAAGGATGATGCGCCAGATGTTTCAATCTACGGCCAAGAAAGGAGTGGAAGCTGCTCCAGAGCTGGTGGTCCATGGAGCGGGTTCATCTTCAGCTCCCCAAGTCCAGGGTTCACCACCTTCCCTCTTACCGAGCTCCAGCCCTTCCAGACCGCCTCACCGCTCTACAACAGTGAGGATCCCTTCCTCTGAGTCTGTAGAAGACGTGATACCTTTATCCAAGCGGCCCCGCACGACTCAGAGCGGTTCAGTTGTACCAGTCACTGCTCCCATTACACGCATTGATCCCCCTCTGATCAATTCGGTCCTCACTTGTTTGGGAGAAGTGGCTCTCTAATTCATGCGCAGGCAAATGCTGCCGGCGGACCAGCCCGAACTGGAGAAGATGAGCGATCACGAGCTACTGGAGTCTTGGTGCCAGGACGAAGCAAGGGTAAATTTTCTTTCCTTTATTTTTATCTTTCATTACTTGTCCAAGTTCTAATCCTCTTTCTCGGAATCAGGCTATCTCTAAGAAGGCCCTCTTGGCCACTTGAGCCACTAGATCCATGATCCAATTTGATGTAATCAAGGAAAATAAGGAGCTGACCATGAAGACGGAGCGCTTCAAGACTTTAGACAAGGAGCGAGGAGTCGCGCTAAAGAAGCAAGGGGATAAGTTGGCTGAGCTAGAGGATGAGCTGGCCAGGGTGAAGAGAGCTCAGGTCAAGATGATAGAAACAACTCGCTCGGAAGCAAGGGACGAGGCTCTGGCGGAGGCGAGAAGCCTTGCAGATGAGACCTTAGCTAAGGCTAAGGAGGGGTGGAAGACTGAGTTTCTAAACTCAGAGGAGGTCATAAAATTGGTCCAGGCTGCCAGAGAAGAGGCCCAGAAAGCTTTCTTGGGGTCCAAGGAGCTTTACGCCCTGCTCTTCCCAAAGGCCGTGGTTTATTATCACCTCGGTTTGGACGAACAGGCCAAGTGGGCCCTAGACAACCTTGGGGCTCCCTTCGACCGGATTTTACCCTTGAAAAACCCTCCTGAGCCTACCTCATTCACCTACGCCTTGGGAAAAGACCGCCTACATACCGTCGGGGCCACAGAATTCACCGAGCACGTCTTCTTCGTCCTTCACTCTCCCGTGCCTGAGTAGTCTCAACTAGACCTGGCTCTTGCCGTAGTCGCTCCTCCTGCTTCTTCTCCCTCCCCAACCTTTGCAGGTCTGTGTGAGTTGCCAGGTGGGGCTTCTCCAAGCGCCTTGTCTGAGGGTGCGGTGGAACAGGTTGTGGTAGAGCTGGATGCTAAGATGGAAGCTGAGACTTAGGCTCTTAGGATAGCTTCTTGTTTTTCTTTTAGTCAGACCTGTAGTTCGCCTGTGTGGCTGGTCTTTATTTTGTCGTTTCTTGAATTTGTACTCTGAATAATTTTTATGTTAATAAATGCTTTTTGTCTTGTAATGACTCTTGGGCTTCTAGGGTTTCCTGATTTTTTGGAAACCCTAGTACTTTTTATTCCTTGGCACGCACCTTTGTTTTCTTTATATACGTGCATTTATGATTTATTTTCTTTCAATTCAAAAATGGCTTCTTCTTCCTCCCTTCTTGAAGAACTCGATTCTGTGAAGCGAAAGAACATCTCTCTGTTCGTTGAAAATTTCAAGCTTTCTGACAAGCTGACTGTGCTTCGAGAGAAGATAAGCTATCTGTATCGACTCCTGGAAAGGAAGAAACAGAAGAAACACCACTACAAATGAGAGTGGGCCGAGCTGCGTCAACTGAATTGACAGTTGCAGGAAGAGAAGACCGACTTGGCTGAGTTGGTGAACCGATTAAACATCGCCGCCGGCGAGGCTCATACTCTTTCCGAGCGAGCGGATAAGTATCGTCAGCACTACCATGCAACCGAGCGCGAGCTGTGGCGCATTCGCCACGCTCTGGCCGCTGATCGGAGGGCCCCCTCTTCTCATAGTTAGGTTTCTGGGGTGTTTTGTTGATTTTTCCTTTTCTTCTGTTTATTTCTTGCATTTTAATCAATCTTGCTAGTCTTTGTAGAAGACATGTGCAATTTCATTTGTATCGCCAAAATTTTGTGATGATATAAGAGTATTTTCACCGAAAAATTTCAATTTCTTGTTTTTGTTCCATCAAATTTAGTGAAGTTTTTTCCGAGTTTTTAGCCAATCCAGGTTTTTAACCCATGTGGTCGTGGGTTCGATTCCCACAGACGGCACCAATTGTTTCACCCAAAAATATGACAACGCCTGACAAGTGGTCCCACTTGTTTCCTCGATGGGGGTCAGGATGACAGGTCTCCCCTGGTCCTGCTCTCCCATTTTATTACAAGCCAGGACGGCAAGCCTGCCTTGACGTTATATTCTAAAGTTTATTTCACAAGAGATTTCTATCAGCTCAGGACAATTCCTGGGCTGGGATGACCCTTTCTCTAATCTATTCTGCTCTTAAGAAAACCAGGTCAAACCTTACCAAGGCTTAAGCTATCCTGATCTCCTTTTTTTGGCTATCTGGGTCCAGGTCTACCCAAATCTGGGTCTGGCCTATTTATGCCCTATCAAGAAATTTGAGTAGTCAACATAGTTCATGGCCAGTGATGCTTGCTATTTACAATCTACCTTCATGGTTCTGTATGAAATGAAAATTTATCTTGCTTTCTATGATGATATCGGGACCAGAACAGCCCGGAAATGACATAGATGTTTATCTACAACCCTTGATTGAGGACTTGAAAAAGTTATGGGAGGAGGGTATTTACATGTTTGATGTGTACCAAAGGCAGACATTCAAGTTTTCGTGCTCTCTTATTTTGTACCATTAATGATTTTTCAGCATATGCTAGCTCATTCAAGAACACGCTATTTTGTTAGGACGTTCATTCATGTCTACAACGTGCACGGTAATCGATGTAAACAAAGGGAATATGACTATGTTCGTCTTAGGCGAAATGGCAACATTTTCATTTCAAGATATTCACAAGACTCCTGCACCATCTATAAAGGACAAATGTTCTACCATTGATTTAGTAGATTCTTGCGTGAGTGAACTCCTGAGCATCGGAACGATCGAAGAGTTTGATAATGTAGAGGCATTTGATGATGGATTGCCCATGAAGTTTGACATGCCTAAAAACGAGCCAAAAGTGGAGTTGAGACCACAACGAGATCGTTCAAAGTTTGTGCTAAGAGAAGAGACGAAGCCACCGCATAATCGTTCAAGAAGTGTTTCCCTCGACCCCTACATGAATTTTAAATGTACAAGGTACAAGGGAAAGACATATAGCAAGGATTGGACAACAAAAAAGAAGAAGTTGAATAATGTTTTTGATAAGGAGTTAGATGATTTGAGGTTTAAGGTTGGTCAACTAGTGTTATATAATTCTGATCGTAAGTGTGATCCAACCAATTTTAAAGTTGCATGGAGTGGACCATTTTTAATAAAGGAGTTTGATGAGTATGGAGTAGCCACTCTTTACGATGAGAGTACAAAGACGAGATTCCAAGTCCACAAGCATCGACTTCAACCTTATTACGACAACTATACGAAGAGTCGAGATAGAAGCAAGAAGGAGTTCGTGGACCCACCACAAGCTAAGGTTTGATCAAGCAAATTACGTCGAGCATATGACGTTAAATGTTGCGCTTCTTGGGAGGCAACCCAAGCGTTCGTTAGTTTTTACTTTCTTTAATTTTCTTTTAATTTTTATTTATTTTATTTTTGTCTTTTTATATTGTATCAATTGTCGTGGTACGTTTATGTGTGTGTTGATGTGCAGAAAATACGATAAATCGCTTATTCTGGACAACGGTTATATAACGTTAGCTCGCTACCGCAAGGCCTTACCGCTAGTTCCACTCAAGGCGTTAACGATGATGATCAACCACTAAACCTACCACTAACCACAGCAATCAGGGATAACGACGAGCTTACTGCTAGTAGCGTCCGCAGTCTAATTATTTTTATGAATTTCATTTTCGTCAACCGAGGTCGCAATCCGATCCAAGTTAGCCGCAGTCCGGCAACCTTTTGAAGAGCTGGAACCCAGCCATTTACGACGTTGAGTCGCAATCTGGCCATTTCAAATCCCAAAAGACGTGCCACCAGGCACTTGCGCGTAGCAATTGATCGCAATCGTGGCTTGTTTTGTTTTGTTTATTTTTATAGGTTTGTTCAAAGACAATCTAATCACGCGGTCTGAGACGAAGGATAATTGCACAAGCATTTTTGGAGAGACTCGACTATCGCATTTTTCAGGGATGCTTTCTCATCTGCCTTGCTCTTATTTTCTTTTTTATTTTTGACAATCAGGAAATTGTCGAGTTTTTAGGGAGGGGGGTGGTTGAGTATGGTTCATATTTAAAAGAAAGTGCAATTTGATGTCTTTGTTTTGAAATGCATATTTTTAACGTGATTGACCACTATTTCTGCGCTTAATTGTGTTTTTATGGCTTGCCTGTCGAAGTTAGCTATGTATGATTTGATGTTCTTGTCTTTTGAGCGTGTATAAGTGCATAAAATTTTAAAATTTTTATTTATATATTGTGTTTCCCTCGACCCCTACATGAATTTTAAATGTACAAGGTACAAGGGAAAGACATATAGCAAGGATTGGACGACGAAAAAGAAGAAGTTGAATAATGTTTTTGATAAGGAGTTAGATGATTTGAGGTTTTAAGGTTGGTCAACTAGTGTTATATAATTCCGATCGTAAGTGTCGATCCAACCAATTTTAAAGTTGCATGGAGTGGACCATTTTTAATAAAGGAGTTTGATGAGTATGGAGTAGCCACTCTTTACGATGAGAGTACAAAGACGAGATTCCAAGTCCACAAGCATCGACTTCAACCTTATTACGAGAACTATATGAAGAGTCGAGATAGAAGCAAGAAGGAGTTCGTGGACCCACCACAAGCTAAGTTTGATCAAGCAACTTGCGTCGAGCATATGACGTTAAATGTTGCGCTTCTTGGGAGGCAACCCCAAGCGTTCGTTAGTTTTATTTTCTTTAATTTTCTTTTATTTTTATTTATTTTATTTTTGTCTTTTATATTGTGTCAATTGTCGTGGTACGTTTATGTGTGTGTTGATGTGCAGAAAATACGATAAATCGCTTATTCTGGACAACGGTTATATAACGTTAGCTCGCTACCGCAAGGCCTTACCGCTAGTTCCACTCAAGGCGTTAACGATGATGATCAACCACTAAACCTACCACTAACCACAGCAATCAGGGATAACGATGAGCTTACCGCTAGTAGCGTCCGCAGTCTAATTATTTTTCAATTCATTTCGTCGATCCGAGGTCGCAATCCGACCCAAGTTAGCCGCAGTCCCGGCAACCTTTTGATGAGCTGCAACCCAGCCATTTACGACGTTGAGCCGCAATCCGGCCATTTTCAAATCCCAAAAGACGTGCCACCGGGCACTTGCGCGTAGCAATTGATCGCAATCGTGGCTTGTTTTGTTTTGTTTATTTTTATAGGTTTGTTCAAGACAATCTAATCACGCGGTCTGAGACGAAGGATAATTGCACAAGCATTTTTTGAGAGACTCGACTATCGCATTTTTCAGGGTTTTTTTCTTATTTCCCTTGCTCTTATTTTCTTTTATATTTATGACAATCAGGAGATTGCCAAGTTTTTAGGGAGGGGGGTGGTTGAGTATTGAGTATGGTTTATATTTAAATTGCAATTTGATGTCTTTGTTTTGATATGCATATTTTTAACGTGATTGATCGCTATTTCTGCGCTAAATTGTGTTTGTATGGCTTGCCTGTCAAAGTTAGCTATTTATGATTTGATGTTCTTGTCTTTTGAGCGTGTATAAGTGCATAAAATTTTAAAACTTTTATTTATATATTGTAAAATGGTACTTGGACGCAATTGATTTCACAAAACCTAAAAAGCAGCATCAATTCAAAAAATTTCATGCAAAAAGCCAGTGAGTAGCCTGAGTGTTTATCATCATTGCATGTACTCGAATGAGTTTTGATTTGATATCTCTTTGAAACCGCTGTGTGTAGTTGACTTTGAAAATGACGTTAAGACATAAATAAAACCTATTTCCGGCCATATTTATAAATTTTAGCCACTACAAATTCTGAATGAGCCTATCATAGCCAAAACAATCCATGCCTATAGCCATGAGTGTTTTTGAGACAACCCCTACAACCCATTAAAAGCATGGGGTGGGAGCTCGTTATTTTATTGGTTATTTGAGTCTTGGAAATTTTTATTAGGAATTTATTATTTTGTAATTATGGACCACCATCTAAAAAAAAATGACCCCATAAAAAATAATAAAAGGGGGAAATAAAAAAAGAAGCAAAAGAAGGATGGTGAGTCTAAATTGAATTATGTTCGTCATTGCCTACGCGTTAATAAAGGCTTATTTATTATTGTTTATTTTCTTTAGAAGCATAAATCTTTAACAGGCAAAGAGTTGTGTTTGAAGAAGAAGCGTATTATAAGCTTCAATTGTGTTTAAAATTTTGAACCAAACTTTTATGCACCCCAATAAAAGATATTTAATTAAAAACACGTAAGTTTGCTCGCAAGAGTACGAGGAACTTGTAGGGTGGTGAGTTTGACTCGAGTCGTATCTCTCGAGGAAATAACTATTTGGTCTTTTGGATGTTTTTCTCAATTTACGAACTAGAATAAAATACATGTACATTTGGGGTTTTAAAAGATTTTGAATTGATCATTATAGCTAAAGCAATAATTGAACTAAGACTAATTAAACTAATTTTCTAAACTAAATTATCAACTACGAGTAATAATTAAATTATTCGAATTTAAGAACTAAGAAGTGAACAGCGAATCTAAAAACAAAAATTTAATTAACTATCACGAGACAATTATATCATAAGAATCTAAAAACGAATAACTAAGCATAAATCGAATCGCTTAAATAAACAAAATTAATCCAATATCCAAGCACAAAGTAATTAAATTAACTAAACTAGTTCTAGAATTAACTAAGAATTGAACTATGAAATTAACTAGGAAATTAACTATCAAATGAACTAAGATTTTAGAGTACTTATTTTAACTAGTGAAATCAATGAAAATATCTAGCTATTCCGGAGTTGAACGTTGATCTTAGGCGAAGATTCAATCCCGAACATGAAATCGAAACCTCGGACTCGTCGTTCTTCGATCCTTGATCTCAATCTTCAAATCTCGTTATGAGATGTGGAATTGTGTTTATTCTAAGCCCAAATACCCTAGGATGTCGTGTCTCCCCCAAAAATCCGAAATATGAAGGGTATATATAGATATATCATGTCTTGGCGCACAAGAAACCCTAAAAACGCATTTCAGGCCGTCACGTCGACGTCGCGTCAATCGACGCGGGCTGGCTCTCGATGTCGACGCTGACTGGTTACTCATTTCGATTGGGCGGTGGCATCGACTGACGCGGACATGCATCGACGCAACAGAGAGTTGCGTTGACTGAGCGTCGATCGACGCACTCTTGGATCGACGCTTCAGAGAGTTGCATCGGCCTTGCGTCGACTGAGCGCCGATCGTCGCGGGCAGGGACACGCGTCGACGTAGAGTCGATGCTTGCGTCGATCGATGCTACTGAGGATCTTTCTCATTTTCTCGATTTTTCTGCTACTCGTTCACCGGAAAGCTCGTTCTCCACTTTTGAACATCGAACTCATCTATTTACGTGCAGAACTCTTCTGGTTAATTAGCTGTAAGGTGAAAAATAATGAAATATCACCTAATTGCATCAATTATGATCAAAATACGGTAAAATAAGCTGGAACTATAAAAATACGAAATTAAGCTTAAATCATCCAACTTATACCAAAAACAAATAGAAAAACGTACTAAAAAGCTAATAAGAATAAGGACAAACCTACTCTAATAAACTACCCCACGCTTAATTGGTTTGTTCGTTCTCGAACAAACGATAAATTCAAAGTATAACTAGAATGAAAATAAGTTCTAGAAAAGAGTCGTGCTATGCTGCATACGTGATTTTGAAAATATAGGTACAAGTCACGCAACATCAAACACTCCACCTATATTACATCGTCGCTTCAAAATTAAATTCATGCATCCTCTCAAAAGGGAAATATATATGGGTGTTCGCTCAAAAGTACTCAAGCATTGCTGCATGGGACGTGTATACACTCAAATCATACAATTATATGCACAGTAAATAAGCACGGGAAATCAATCTCTTCTCAATCGCAAATTAAGTGTGTTATCAAAACTAAGAATTGGTAAGGTCTTTACGGGTTGTAATGTAAGGCTCTCAGGACGGGTGTGGAATATATAAGTCGTGTGGCAAAATTGCTCACCCAACCTAATATAATCAAGAAGAAAATTACTTCACCTCGTTCAAAAATAAAAAAACCTCACTTAACACTCTAAACGTAGCCTTAAAATTAGGTTATTCCTCAACTCGAAACTCGTAAACCGACTGTAAGCTCAAACCACTTAAAAATAATTGAAGCTTATAATGTGCTTCTTATAATTACACAACTCTTGCCTTTAAACAATAGGCTTCATAATTAAATAAAATATAAGCCTTAATAAGCGCGTAGGTAATTACTAACACAAGACTCACCATCCTTTTATTTAATTTTTTTTTATTTTATCCCCCTTTTATTCTTTTTATGTTATTACAGGCCAAGTATTAAATAAAATTACACAATTAATCAATACAAATCACACTCGACCACCCCCCTCTCTAAAAATCCCGGCAATCTCC
>BMAC01000389.1:510232-529172 GCA_014905375.1 Phtheirospermum japonicum | reverse complement strand
CGACTCCTTCGTTTCTCCCCGCATCTTGTCTCGCAATAATGGGGCGTGGTGGTGATCTCGGTGGTGAATCGCCGTTTCGAATCGGATTTTCTTCTAACATAATATCGGAATCTTGATCACAAGCGAAATCAGTTGCTGTTGAGGAATCGTCCTCGGGAATAAAAATGGTCTTGGTCTCGGTGGATTTGAACGGTGGATGTTGTCAATGAATGGTACAAGGTCGCGTTGAAGTGATCGCCTTCCTTGCATAAACTCAACAATACATCAACGTACCAAATGGCAAAGAACAAGTAAAAAAAATAAAAATAAACTAATAAATCAAAAAGAAAATAAAACGAAAAACATCTTTAATCCCTACTCATTGCCTCCCCGGCAACGGCGCAAAAATTTTGATAAAACTTTTGTGCACCCCGTTTTTAATAAATTAATTTAAAAGCATGTTAGTTTGCTCGCAAGAGTACGAGGTAACTATAGGGTGATAAGTTTGACTCGAGTCGTATCTCTCGAGGAAACAACTGTTCGGTCTTTCGGATGTTTTTCTCAATTTACGAACTAAAGTAGAATACATGTACAATTGGGGTTTTAAAAGATATTGAGTTGATCATTATAAACTAAAGCAATAATTAAACTAAGGCTAATTAAGCTAATTATTCTAACTAAATTATCAACTACGAGCAATAATTAAACTATCAATAATACGCAACCATAAATTAATCTTAATTAACGAATCTAAGAGCATAAACGTAAGAAATTATCACTAAGCAATGAATCATAAGAATCTAAGAACGAATAACTAAGCATAAATCAATCGCATAAATAAACTAAAGTAGTCCAATATCCAATACTCAAGCATGAAATGATTAAACTAATTACTAAAACTAAAATTAATTAAGAAATTAACTAAGAAATTAACTACGGAATTATCTAAGAGTTTAAAGTACTTATTGGAACTAATAAAAGTTGTAAAAAGCTCCAGCTATTTCGGAGTTTGTACGTTGATCTTGGGCAAAGATTGAATCCCGAACTCGAATTCGATGTTTTGGACGCGTTGTTCTTCGATCCTTGATCTCCGTCTTCAAATCTCGTTATGAGATGTGGAATTATTGTTATCGGAATCTATGGAACCCTAGGTGGTCGTGTATCATGAGTCTTTGGTGTCTCTCCTCTAAATATCCAAAATATAGAGGGTTTTTATAGATATTGCAAGTCTTGGCGCACAAGAAACCCTAACATCCGAATTCTGAGCTGTCGCGTTGATGGTGCGTCGACGCTGCATCGACTGACGTGCGCTGGTGCTCGGCGTCGGTGCTGCCTGGGCGTGCGCGTCAGCTGGGCGGGTGCATCGACTGACACGGGCCTGCATCAACGCTTCAGAGAATTGCGTCGACCGTGCGTCGACTGACGCCCCTTCGGTCGACGCTTCAGAACGTTGCGTCGACCTTGCGTCGACTGACGCCCCTTCGGTCGACGCTTCAAAAGGTAGCATCGGCAGTGCGTCGGCCTTGCGTCAAATGACGCGGATCATGGCTCGCGTCGACGGTCGCGTCAGTCGATGCGACAGAGCGTCTGTCTCCATTTCTCGATCTTTTGCTACTCGTTCCGCCGGAAAGCTCGCTCTCCTATTCTTGAACATCGAACTTCGTCTATTACGCGCTGAACTCTTCCGGTTACTTAGCTGTAAGGTGAAAAACAACGAAATATCACCTAATTACATCAATTACGATCAAAATACGGTAAAATAAGCTGGAACTAATAAAATACGGAATTACGCTTAAATCATCCAACTTATACCAAAAACAAAAAGAAAAACGAACTAAAAAGCTAATAAAAATAAGGACAAATCTACTCTAATCATTGCCCTATCATCATCTCTAGCTTCTCCAGTTGCTTCCTTGTCTGCTTGCCTTCATCGATTGTACGAATTGTTTCCTCCCGATTACGTAGAGTCTCGTGCTTAAGTTGTTGATGCCACAATCTTAGTTTGTCGTCGAGGTTAATCGGGAGTGGCATTTGCTGCTGTGGTGGCACTTGCTGAAATTGTTGTTGATGTGCTTGTTGGTATTGCGGTTGTGGTGCTTGTTGATATGGTTGATGTGGTGCCTGATATTGTTTCGGAGGGTATTGAGAATAGTTGCCTTGCCCCTTGTTTTGATAAGAGTTTTAGCCGCTCGGTTCTCCTTGGCTCTTATTCGGAAATTGTCGTGGTTCAGAGGATTTAGAATTGGGCATGTAGTTTGAGCTCTTTGGAACGTAGCTTGAACTTGAGTTATACTGCCCGATAAATTTCTTCCCATACTTATCATTGGGTTGATAATTTTGGATGGCATTGATCTCCCCTTCCTCTTCGTCGTCAAATACCACATTACAAGTATCCATTTCATGTCCCACTGCCCCACATTTTTCGCACATCTTAGGCGGAGGTGTCGAAGGTTCCTCCTCCCCCTTCATCTTGCTTATTAATAGTGCGACTTGCTTCGTTAGTTCCTCGATTTGAATTGTCGGGACTTTGTATCTCCTCAGTCGGAAGCTCGTTTGTTGCGATTTCTCGCTCATGTGCTCGAATAAATCCCAAGCTTCCGTGGCGGTCAATTCGCCAAAATCTCCGGCCTTCACTTCCACTTGCTGTTTGTAGACCGGAAATAACCCTTCATGGAAATAATTATTCACCATCTCGGCACTATTATTGTGGTGTGGACATTTTTGTAAAAGCCCTTTATATTGCTCCTAGGCTTCATAGAACGATTCCCCCTCTATTTGTTCGAAATTCGTGATCTCTCTTCGCAACTTGGCAGTTGTTTGAGCGGAGTAGGACTTACTCACAAAATTCTTGTACACCATCTCCCAATTAGTCAAGGAATTGGGTTGTAACGACAAAAGCCAATGCTTCGCTTTGTCCTTCAGAGTAGTAGGGAAACATTTCATCCTCAATTGATCCTCATGCAGTCCAAGATGCGGAATTCTGCCCACCACAAGGTAAAATTCTCGAATGAAATTCAATGAATCTTCATTGAGTATGCCGTGAAAGGTAGGGAGTTGATTTACACTGCTCGCCTTCAAATCATAGTCTCTTGCCGCGGGGACTAAGACTATTGTACTGCTGTACGATCCAATCATTGGGAAAAGGAGATCTCCTTGACGGCGTTCGTTAGGGTATCGGCGCTCTCTCCTTCCTCCGAAGTTGGCTCGTGCGCCATAGTTCCTTTCCTCCCCATATTCCTCGTAGTACCCATAGTCACGCTCCTCCTCGTAATTCCAATGATCATTATATCCATCGTTTCATAAATTCTCCCTCTACCAAGCGTTGAACGGACGTCTCTGTCTCCTATTTTGATTGTGGTTCTGTTCTCGTTCGAAATCCTCATGCCTTTGGTGGTTTCGTTGGTTATTTTGGGGCTCGGGCCCGCCATGACCACCATTGTTTTGATTAAACTCTCTATCCGCTCGAGCTTCTTATCGGTTACGAAATTATTGAGGAGGTTGTTGGTAAGTGGGATTCTCTTGCATCATGATTTGATGATCGCCCCTCGGTTGTTGTTCTCCGTTGTTCGCTTGGTTTGGTTCTCTTGTTTCTTCATTTTGGGGTAGAGGTGGGTTTATTTGCTCTTCGTCTTCATTATTACCCATTTTCTCTTGTACGTGCACATCGTCAATGGGTGGCACTCCATATGGATAATCACGAGGAGGGGTTTGGGTGTTTTGTCCCCTCCCTCGTCCACCATTCACTCCTCCTCGTCCTCCAAGAGGTAGAGTTTCTGCCATGTTGGATGAACTTGCTTCGAAAAGATTCCCTTCGGTCGAGGGAAATAGTTGTCTTGGTCTCGAAACGCGTTCGATGCTATTGATGAATGGGGTCAATTCTCCTCTAAGGCTTCGTTGACCTAGCATCAACAACAAACAATCACCGCATCGAGTGGCAAACAATTATACAATTTACGAATTATAAGCAATAACACAAATAAACATCTTTAACACCTTTACCATTCCCCGGCAACGACGCCAAGTTTTGAGCCGAACTTTTGTGTCCCTTTCAAAATTAAATTCCGGTTAACAAATACATGTCTACGTTTGAAAGGGTTTTAGTTCGCCCGCAAGAGAACGGGGTCACTTGTAGACTGATGAGTCAACTCGGGTCGATCTCTCAAGAAAGACTAATCGGAAGTTATTCTTGTGTTTGTTTATACGAATGAGAAAATAATAAAAAGATAATCTAAACACTCGAACAAAAGGGTTTTGGTATGAGAATCGTAATAACTAAAACGAAGAAATAAGATTTATGCTACTAGTGATTTAAAACTATTCTTGCAAAGAGGGCGTCAATCTCTATGCAAGAACTTTAATTAAAGTTTATAAAGAGTTTTAACAACAAATTTTAAAACGAAATTGAAAACCTTTTTAAATGATTAATAAAATGGGGGTCTAGGGCCTTGGAATCGTCTCCACGACAACTTGGGCATTTCGTCGAACACTTAGTCTACGAGTTGGGGTTGTCAATCCCAACGTATAGATTAAACGCCCGATAATTCCAAGCGATGGTTTTAAACGATTCCCGGCACTAGACCCGCAAGTTCTAATTAGCAATCATCAACAAACTCACTATCACAACCTCAAGACAACAACTAATCATGATTGCAAATAACATCCAAATTACGATAACATGAATCAACTAATTATCAATAAGCAATTCACCAACAAATCGTTCACAAGGACTTAACCATAAACAACTCTACTAAATATCATAACATCACAAATTACTATCTAACATGATTTACCAAACTAATCAACGAGATAAAGGTTTAGAGATTACTAAGTCTTGAGAAAACTCTATCACGACACTACGATGATTCCTTGCTAAGTCCAGCTATTCCGGGAATGAAATGAACCTCGGTGAATCCCGGAAGCTTGTCACGAGCCTCCATCTCCAGCGGTTATCACCAACCAATCAACTGAAAGGATGAAAGGAAAAACGATTCAAGAACGCTCTTGGGTTGTCATCCCCAAGAGGTTCGAGAATGTCTTCTCGACCTGGTTTGTCACGAACCGGACGAGGGATTATTGGTTTTCGAATGGATTATGGATGGTGTTTTACGTGTCTCTGAATATGGCTGAGTTCTTGGCCTTTTGTAGCCATCAAATAGCCCTTCCGTAACTGAAAATCTCCATAAAATCCGAGTTTGTAACGCTTTTGTCCGATCGGATGGTCTCCCAGTCCGATCGGTTGGATCATTCTGCCAGATTTTCTAACACTGGGTTTTGACACTGGGTAACCCAGTGTGGATGACAGACCAAGTGTCAGCTGTAATATAACAAATTAGGGCCCAATTTCTTTGAAACTCCACTTGCGGGCCAACATTCATCCACCTTAACACCGAAAAACTTCAAAATACCTAAAATAAACATAAAATGTGGTAAAATAAGTCGGAGATACATAAATACAAAAATATGCTCAATCAATCCAATTTATACCCAAAATTAACAACAAATCTAACTAAAACACTAGCCAAATATACCAAAAATCGTGACAAATACGTGCGAGTCAGCGAGCAGCCTCGGCGTTGACGCGGGCGGAATTCTGGCTCGATTTTTTTTTCGCTTGTTCGATCAATTTTCCTCATTAAAGTTCTTCCATCTATTCTAAAAAGATAAAAACCAAAATAAAACATTAAATGAAATGAAAATAAAATACAAAAGGATACAAAACGCTCAGGCTGCCTCCCGAGGAGCGCAAATTTTAACGTCGCTTGCTCGACGCTATCTCGTTCGTTTAATTCCAACCGTGTGGTTGATCTCCAGACTCCACCGACTTACGATCTTTGTCCTTCTTTCCTCTATTGTGATAAGGTCTCAGTCTATGTTTGTGAACTTGAAAAGACGATTTTCCGACTTCATCATACAACGTGGCTACTCCATACTCGTCCATCTCTTTTATTAAGAACGGTCAACTCCATGCAGCCTCGAAATCAGCTGGGTCGAACTTACGTGTGTTATTATACAATGCTAACTGCCCTACCTCATACTACGAGTTTTTAATTTCCCTTGAGCGAACCTCCTTCGATTTCTTCGGTATCCAAGTGTTGTTGAACGCCTCGCCCTTGTTCTTTGTACGTGAAAATTTTTTGATGGGGTCGAGGGAATCATAAATTGAATGAATTATTCGTGGCCTTGACTCCACTTTTTGCACGAATTTAGGTATCTTGCTCTCTATGTCTAGCTCGTCTTGAAACTCTTCGATAATATCGTTTATGTCAATACCTAGCAATTCGATCATATCTTCACCACTCAAATGCTTCTCATCGTCAAACTCATCAAGCTCCTCACCGAAGTCATCTTCTTGAGTATCCTCCTCCTTCCTCCAAGATCCGGTGTCGTCCCCGTCGCCTAATTTGTCTACAACCACGACTCCCATGAGCTCGTGAATGCATGATGTAACGGGATCAACAAACGAACAGTCATCTAGCATAGCAGGGATAGGAGTATTTTGAATATCCTTAAGAGAAAATGTCACTTTCTCGCCCAAAACGGTCATGGTCATCCTTCCTTTGTGAACATCAATTAGCGTGTGGGAGGTAGACATAAAAGGGCGCCCCAATAAAATGGTATGCTCAGTGCTCTCAGCCAGTATTTTGCCAACATCCATAACCACAAAATCAAACGGAATTACGAGTTCTCCAACTTGTACTAAAACATCTTCAACTATCCCTAAGGGTAGTCGGATTGAGCGATCGGCCAATTGTAGTCGCATGGTTGTCGGCTTTAGTGGTCCATGATCAAACTCTTCATAAAGTGAATACGGCTGTAGGTTCACTCTTGCTCCAAGATCTAACATTCCTATTGCCTTTTGTCCATTAGCTAATGAAATGGTGATGCAGAAACTTCCAGGATCGCGTTCCTTGGGTGGAAATGGTTTCTTAAAAACCGCGCTAACTTCCTTCGGCAGTGTTACAAATTAGTTTAACGCCAAGCGTCTCTCCCTTGTAGCAAGTTCTTTAAAAAAATTAACATAGGTAGGCATTGTCTTAATCACCTCCAAAAGTGGCAAGTTAATATTGACGTTCTTTAATAAATTATAAAGCTCCATGAAACTTTTGTTCTCTTTTGCTGGACGCAAACGGCTCAGAAAGGGAATAGCATCTTTGATCGGTGTTGTTGATTTCTTCGGCAGTGGTGGCTTATGCACATCGTTTTCACTAATGGCGTGTTTGGAATCGTCCCTTGAATGGATCCAGGAACATATCGATTGGAAGATTTATGCAGCTGATCTACAAGTTTAGGATCATCGCCTTTGCTAGGAGTTGGTGCCTTTTTCTCGAGCTTGTCCTCGACTTCATCGTCCTGGTTAACTATTCCATTGTCGATCTTCTTCCCACTACGAAGGACATGAACTGCTGACGCCTGTTCAGCTTGGCTTGGGATTTTTCCCTTCTCGTCCAAGAGTTTGGCCAGGTGAGTTGATAATTATCCTATTGTTGTTTCAAGTTTCCTCCGCCCAGCTGTATTCTCAAGGATATCCTTCTTCATGTTAGTGATTTCATTTCTAATGTCAGCGAGTCCATCTCGATTTTTAAGAGTCTCGGCCACTTGATTCTGCTGCCAAACCAATAGTTGATCTGTTGATTGAACTGTAGTAGGAACCTGCCCTTGCGTATGAAAATTATTTTGTGGAGATGGCAATGGTGCTTGAGCATGTTGTGGTGGTGGATATTGCGGATCGGGTGGCATATAATTTGGATTTCCTGGGCCCCACTTGAAGAGAGGATTGTCACGTTACGGAGTATACTTCTTTTGATTCGTATAATTCTGAATTGCATTAATGTCTTCTTGCTGCTCAATATTATTGGGACACGTGTCAGCTAGGTGCTGGGAAGATCCGCATTGTTTACATGTTGCGGTCATCTTCTGTGCAGTGGCCTTGCTAGCTCGCTCGGCCTTCCAAGCAGCTAATTTCTCGTCAAATATCTCCTCACATTTTGCCTTGACTAACTTGGCGTCATCTAAATCAGGATCGGGAATGGAAATCTCATGAACCTTCATTTTACGAGGCCGAGAGTTCGTTTGTCTAGATTTTTCACTTTGCTTTTCCAATACTCGTCTTGCCTCTGTGGCTGTTAAGTCTCCAAAGTCTCCTCCTGCCGCTATCTCTACTTCTCGTTTCCCATGGTCCAATAAACCATCGAAGAAAAATTGGTTAGTCGTCTCCGGAGAATAGTTGTGGTGGGGGCAAGACTGCAAAAATGTCTTGTAACGTTCCCAAGTTTCATGAAATAGCTCTCCCTACAACTGTTCAAAGGTGGCAATTTGCCTCCGAAGATGCCCTGTTGTTTGTGCTGAATAGTATTGATTTAAAAACTTCTCGCTGATCATATCCCAGTCAATTAATGAACCAGGCTCTAGGGACAGTAGCCATGACTTTGCCTTGTCCTACATGCTATAAGGGAAACAAATCATTTGCACCTCCTCTTGGTTAAGGCCATGAACCACAAATCTTCCAACCTCATCAACGAAATAGTTAAAAAACGTCAAAGGGTCTTCATGGGCTCCTTCGTGAAAAGTCGGGAGTAAATTAAGTTGGTGTGATTTGATCTCCACTTCTCTTGCGGTTGGTCCAAGAACAATAGCAGACCTAAAAGGTACAACCTTCGGACGTGCCAAGTCGCGCTGTCTAGGTGCTCTTTCTCCTCTTGGTTCTCTAACTTGGTGCTGAGCTCTTTCGTAGCGGTTGTCATAAGCATTTCTTCCGTAATCGTTGTCGCGCTCGTATCGCCCTTCAAAATTGTCTTGTTCGTAAACATGGTTTTGATGCGCCAACCAATCATTCACGTGTCTATGATTGTTAGCATGCTCGTTATGCTGAAAAAAAATCTTCATTTCTTAATGGCATGTTTTCGATGTTGCGTTGACGATTGATATCATTGTTCCTTTCTTCGTTTTGCCTCATATATGCCACTTTGGGTCGGTGATGGACTATGTTGTGCTGTTGGTTGAATCTTCCATTTCTCTCTTTGTCTCGTCTCATGTTCTCCACGTCTTGCTGGTAATTAGCCCAATAGGCTCGGGGTTGTGGTTGTCATTGCAAAATGATTGGTTCACTACCATACCCGTTTTGAATGGGACGTGGTGGTGATCTCAGTGGGGAATCACCATTCCGAATCGAATGTGCTCCCAACATTTTGTCGGGGACTTGATCGCAAACAAAATCAGTTGCCGCTGAAGAATCGTTCTCAGAAAAAATGGGTCTTGGTCTCGGTGGATTTGAACGGTGGATGCTGTCAATGAATGGTGCAAGGTCGCGTTGAATTGATCGCCTTCCTTGCATAAACTCAACAACACATCAACGTACCAGATGGCAAAGACCAAGTGCGAAAATAAAAATAAAAAGAAACTAATAACTTAAAACGAAAAACATCATATATTCCTACACGTTGCGTCCCCAGCAACGGCGCCAAAATTTTGAACCAAGCTTTTGTGCACCCAATAAAAGATATTTAATTAAAAACACGTAAGTTTGCTCGCAAAAGTACGAGGAACTTGTAGGCTGGTGAGTTTGACTCGAGTCGTATCTCTCGAGGAAACAACTGTTCGATCTTTTGGATGTTTTTCTCAATTTACGAACTAGAATAAAATACATGTACATTTGGGGTTTTAAAAGATTTTGAATTGATCATTATAGCTAAAAAAATAATTGAACTAAGACTAATTAAACTTATTTTCTAAACTAAATTATCAACTACGAGTAATAATTAAATTATTCGAATTTAAGAACTAAGAAGTAAACAGCGAATCTAAAAACAAGAATTTAATTAACTATCACGACACAATTATATCATAAGAATCTAAAAATGAATAACTAAGCATAAATTAAATTGCTTAAATAAACTAAATTAATCCAATATCCAAGCATGAAACAATTAAACTAGCTAAACTAGTTCTAGAATTAACTAAGAATTTAACTATGAAATTAACTATCAAATGAACTAAGAGTTTAGATTACTTATTGTAACTAGTGAAAGCAAAGAAAAACTTCAGCTATTCCGGAGTTGAACGTTGATCTTAGGCGAAGATTGAATCCCGAACGTGAAATCGAAGCCTCGGACTCGTCGTTCTTCGATCCTTGATCTCAGTCTTCAAATCTCGTTATGAGATGTGGAATTGTGTTTATTCTAAGCCCAAATACCCTAGGATGTCATGTCTCCCCCCAAAATCCAAAATATGAAGGGTATATATAGATATAGCATGTCTTGACGCACAAGAAACCCTAAAAATGCATTTCTGGCCATCACGTCGATGTCGCGTCGATCGACGCGGGTTGGCTCTCGGTGTCAAAGCTGCCTGGTTACTCGCCTCAACTGGGCGGTGGTGTCGACTGACGCGGACATGCATCGATGCAACAGAGAGTTGGGTCGACTGAGTGTCAATCGACGCACTCTTGGATCGACGCTTCAGAGAGTTGGGTTGACTGAGCGTCGATCATCGTGGGCAGGGACTCGCGTCGACGCTTGCGTCGATCGACGCTACTGAGGCTCTGTCTCATTTTCTCGATTTTTCTGCTACTCGTTCACCGGAAAGCTCGTTCTCCACTTTTAAACATCGAACTCATCTATTTACGTGTTGAACTCTTCCGGTTACTTAGCTGTAAGGTGAAAAACAACGAAATATCACCTAATTGCATCAATTATGATCAAAATACGGTAAAATAAGCTGGAATTATAAAAATACGAAATTAAGCTTAAATCATCCAACTTATACCAAAAACAAATAGAAAAACGTACTAAAAAGCTAATAAAAATAAGGAAAAACCTACTCTAATCAGTGTGCCAATCGATGAAATGGTATTTACATTGGTAGATCTTCATAAGGCAGCTTATACGGATGAGCCTTTCATCATGGCATGTCAATCTAAACAAGTGTTTTATATCAACGATCCGTGTGATAAAAGATTGTCGGTGGTCCTCAAGCATGATAGAAGCATGGATGATACTCATGAAAATGAAGACCCAACACTTGATAACTCCGAGACTTGCTCTTTCATAACACGAATGCCGAATTGAAGAAAATGTATTAGACGATTTGCATGCCAATCGTAATGATCATGACGAGGGCATATATGAGAACATTATAATATAATTTTAAGTTAAGTATTCTTTCAAATTTCTAATTTCGAAGCACAATAATATATTACGAAAACTTTGATATCAAAAATAAACCAACATGTGAATTTAATGTGTTAATTAATAATTGGATGGAAATTTAATTTTTTAAGTTCTATTTTGTGTCCTTGTAGTTTAACCTTTATTTTTATTTTTTTTTGATTTTCTACTTACACAGGTAAATGGCTCCTCTTGTGAGGTGTCGCTCGACTTCTCCTCCACCCACTACGTCAAGGAAGACTAGATCTTCCACATGGTGTAAAGCGATTGCCAAGGATCGTGTTGGTGTCAAAATACAACCACTTGATTTCGACAGCATTACAGGAAAAACAAAAAGGACTCATCAAGTGAGATTGAGTACTTATCTGGGAAAACTTGCTCGAGAAAATGTTTCGATTTTGATTGAGAAGTGGAAACTTGTACCAGATTCTACCAAGACTTTAATCTGGATAGATGTTATGGTATTTCATATCTTTTCATTTTTACCTTATTATTATTATTATTGTTGTTATTATTACTATCATAGTTATTATAATTGTTTTCTTTTTGTTGTTGTTACAGGCGAACTTCGAGGTTCCAAATTGTTCCCGTTTCAAAAAGGAGGTTTTTAAATCGGTGGGAAAAAATGGAGAGATTTTAAATCAGCTTTGACAACAGAATATGTATTTGGTGGTTTGAATAACAAAAGTCCTTGCGAATAGTATGGTATCGAATTAAGTGAGTGGGCGGAATTTAAAAATACTCGATTGGACCCTTCTTGGAAGGTAAATATTAAATTCATTATTCATTGTTATTTTTTGTATGCAAGCACTAATTTTCCCTTTTTTTAATTCCAGGAGAAAAGAGATAAAGTGTGATAAATTGCAAAAAAGAACGATGCTCCGCATATTCTATCTCATGGGGGTTATGCCTTATTGGTTGAGCATATCATGGAGAATAAAGCAAAGAAGCGACGTGAGGATGAATTGCAATCTGGTGCTAGTGTTGATTCGGTTGTTGATCCTCCATCTCCTCCTTCACGTCACGAGAGGTTTAAGCTGGCTCGCACAAAAAAGTCCGGTGAAATGATATCCGATGCCGCAAGGGAAGTTGCTAGGAAGATTGTAAGTTTGTATTCAATATATCAAGATTTTTAATTTAATTTTTTTAATTTATGTCCATCCCATTCAGATTTTTAATTCCTTAAGTAGGAAATAAAAAATATATAAATATTTTTACAATTACTAATAAATTATTCCACTCACCTAAGATATTATGTTTTAATTATTTTTTAAAATCAACATAAAAGAAAGATCTAAAATATCATTAAACAATTACTATTTTATTGTAGGATGAGTTGACGGAGAAGTATAGAAATGGCTCTTTTATTGTAGAGGGATGGAGGGATATTCTAAGTGCTGCAATTGATCGACCAGAGCACCCTGGACGTGTTCGTGGCATTGGAGGTGGTGTGGGGATCCGAGAATACTTTTGTTCTCAATCATGCGGGTCCTCATCATCCGTAACTCTCGAATTTTTGGATCGCTTGACATCCATGATAACCGAGAAGGTTAGATCTGAGATAGCCGAATAGGTTAAGAACGAAATTAGATCCAAGATGGCCGAACAGATAAGGAAAAATGTTACACAATAGTTGATGCAGCAATTCGCCCAACCAGTTAAAGTCAGGACCCCTCCCGTTGAGGTGGATCCAAATCTCCATCGTAGTGGGATGGGGAGTTGTGTTGGACCTTCTAACATTCCAGCTCCTTCGCCTCCCCCTGCTGACATTCCAGCTCGTTCACCTCCCCCTGCTGACATTCAAGATCGTTCGCCTCCTACTAGAGTTAATGATCGATGTGAGTTATATGTCGGTGATTGTCCTCCTCCCCGTCTGGTGGCCCTTGGGAAAGTTCATGAGGGGGGTTCGATGTTACATGGGATGCCTTTATCGATAGATTTGGTTAGAGTGGTGGTTGAGGACATTCGAGATGGTGATGCTCCCATCCTGATGCCCATTGAAGAGGTAGTCACGGTGAGGCAAGCACTAGGTGGTTTTATTGCATGGCCAAAATATCTTGTGAAGCCTATGTCAACACAGGTAATTAATTATTTATTTGATAATTACACTAAAATAGAGTGTCAATAACTATTAATTCATGTTTAATGTTTTAGGATAACGAGCGACCAACAAAACAAGGTCGGGATGTTGATAACCCTGTTCCTGAATTGATTACTATTTCTGCTCGCCTTTATAAGCGTCCATTTCGGGTTCCGTGTGATGCAAGCATTTTTGGATTTGAGAATGACATCCCAGTGACCATTTATTACCAAGAAGTTTTAGACGTCCTGCAAGGCAAAATGTGTCTTCAAATCTCGATTGTACAACTTTGGATCTTGTAAGTATATTTTAAATCTTATTTAATTAATTTTTAGGTTCATTAGTTGATTTATAACTTTGATTGATTACTTGTTGTCATGGATATGTTAGGTTTTTGAAATCACTTGTTGTTGAGAACCGATCGGATGCTGTGTATTGATTCTTTGAGCCTCTATCCATACAAAATATGGGCAGCAAGAAACATGCAAACACTTTGGTCTCTTCCATTCTCAAACATATGCAGGAATATCAAAATCAAATTTAACTGGGAGCATACTATCATAAGTAAGTACAACTTAAACTATAAGTTGTAGTATTACTGTAGGTTGCATGAATTACTCTTAATAATATTCATTTCGAAATGCAGGCAATATTGGCAACTCTTTGTAATTTTGCCTCAAGAAGGGATTACCGTGCGGTTTTGTTCAAATCATCATAAGCCCGACGCAAACATCAAATTGCTAGTACAAAGGTAAACTATAGTTTAAAATACTTACATCATATAGAATGTGAACGTATGTTTTGGTTCTAAGCATGAAATAGATTGTTTTAATAATTTAAGGACAAAAATGTAATTTTTAAAATTAGGACAACATATTGTTATAACGTGATTGGTAAGTTTGGTTGCATTTTGAATTTGTTTTTGGAGTTTGGTTCTAAGCATGGATTATATTGTTTAATTTTGTCAAATTGGGACAACAAATCTTGACCTTGTTATAATGTAACGAGTATTGTTATAATGTGCCATAATATTTCTCTGTTTTTTTAATAGTGTCGTGACCTCGTTTAAGATGTTGAGTGGTACGCAGCTGAGTAAATCTAAGCAAGTGGTTAATTGACTTTTTCCAAAGGTAATGTATTACGTTTCTTTGAATATATTTGGTTGTTACGTTTACAATCGTAAACACATCATTGAATTATTTATTTTTTAATGAAACCTCATGTTTCTCTCACACTGTAATAAACAAGATGAAGTTTGGGAGTCTGGTTATTATGTCATGCTTTGGATGTGGACTATTGTTCGAGTGGGTATTACGGAAAATTGGCAAGAGGTAATAATTATAATATTTTATTTTATAGCAAGAATGTTATAACTTTTTTTTAAAAAATCTCATTATTGCTAAATACGTATATTAAATATAATTTGCAAATGTTTAGTTACCAACCATTTAGTGTTGATAGTATCAAAGAAATACAAGATCAAGACGAGATATTTCATTGACATTTATGATTGATGATTGGGGTTATATAGTAGATGTATACTCTTGAAGTTTAGGTTTCATTGTGAATTGTTTTGGATTGTTTTATTTGTGGATGAATTGAATTGGATTGTTTTTAAGTTTGGTGGAATTTTAGATTTTTTTATTTGTGTATGAACTTGGTTCCAAGCATGAATTGTAATTTAATTGTTCTTTTTAAGGTAAAAAAAAAAGCAGAAAAACGGGCATTAGAAACCGTAAAAAAACCACTTTTGGTGGCGGTTCCAAGCATGTATTTTACGGCGGTTCTAAAAACCGCCACTAAAAGGTATTAAATAACGGCGGTTTTAAAAAACCGCCGTAAAATTAAATCATGTATTAATGGCGGTTCTAAAAACCACCGTAAAAAGCACACACTATTTAACAACGGTATTCAGAACCGCCGTGAAAATAACGGCGGTTCAAAAAACCGCAGTAAATTCTGTATTTTACGCCACCAAAAGAGTTTTTGACGGCGGTTTCGAATCGCCGTTAATAGGAAATTTTATGGTGGTTTATACAACCGCCGTTAAATCATGATTTTTAACATCGGTTATTAACAACCGCCGTCGAAAGTGTCTAAACTACGTCAGTTTTAAAACCGCCGTTAATTCATGATATTTTACGGCGGTTTTTAAAAACCGCCGTAAAATTTAACAGCGGTTCAAAAACCGTCGTTAAATCACCGTTCTGCAGTAGTGATCACCCCTTCTGATTGAAGCTCTAGCCACTCGTCGTCCTCGAAACTCTCATCCACAAAATCCTCATATGCCTCCTCAATTACTTCCTCTATCAGATCGATCATGTAACAATCGACTTGAAAGGAAGAAGAAGTAACAACACCCAAATCATGAATTAAAGAATTCACCGTGTCTCCCAAAACCGAGAAGGACAACTTCCTATTTTTCACATCAATCAAGGTGTTTGTAGTCGCCATGAAAGGTCGCCCAAGTAAGATTGTGTGCTCTCGTCCTTCGTTGCTCACCTCTCCGACATCCAAGATGATAAAATCCACGGGAACTATGAGGCGTCCCACTTGCACCAATACATCTTCGACTATGCCCTTCGGGTATCGGATCAATCGGTCAGCCAATTGCAAGCACATTCTCGTCTCCTTGAGCTCGCCCAACTCCAATTGTTTAAAGATGGAGTGGGGCATCAAGTTGATTCCCGCGCCAAGGTCTAACATCCCTCGTGTTTCCTTGCCGTTTCCAAGGGTAATCTTGATGAAAAAACTTCCCGGATTGCTCTCTTTAGGTGGGAGAGGGTTGCTATAGACGATACTTGCCGCATTCGATATACAAACTTTCTCATTATCCTCGAATTGTCGCTTCTTGGATGTCAACTCCTTGAAAAATTTGGTGTATGCGGGCACATTCCGTATAATGTCGAGCAAGGGGAGGCTAATGTTAACCTTTGATAACATCTTGTACAAGTCGAGGAATTGGCCGTCTTGCTTTGTTGGTCGGATATGGAATCGGAGGTCGGTACGGCATTGCGGATTTGTGGAGTCCCCCGGTATCCTGGGACCCCTTCGCCTCACCACTAGAGAGAGATGTGGGCGAGCTAGGAGCGGCTACGGGCTCGTCCGGATCTTGTATAGCAAAATCTTCTTGAACTCGGGGCGAGGGCAAGGGTTCATCGTCGGGTTGGACGACTTTGTTGTCCACCACCTTACCACTTCGAAGAAGAGTCACAGCTTGAGCTTGGGTCGGTTGACTTGGTAGCTTGTCCTTGTCTCGGGCTCGTTTAAGTTCGTTGACGTCCGTCGCCGCTTGCCCCACTTGCGTTTCCAAATTCGTGAGCCGTTTGGTTAATTGTTGTATAGAGCTCGAGAGTTCGGTTAAGATGGATTCCATGCTCGGTTGGCGTGTTGTCGACTTGTCTTATGGAGGCGAAAATCACGCTTGAGAAAGCAGGAATGGTGGTGGTCGTGCATTGAAAGGAGCTTGAGGCCGTGGTTGTTGCATCGGAGGCCCGGGTGGATTTTGAGCATTAGACGTGTCCCCCCACCTAAAGTTAGGGGGGTTCCTCCACCAATATGGTTCGTTGGGCCGTTGGGTCCCTCTTCGTTGGGCTTGGTAACCTTGAACCGCAAATGCTTGCTCGTTGAACCCACTCGGTTGCCCATAAACCATCGGGCACGCACTAGCTCCATGACTCGAGGTACAACATGTGGGGCACGTCTCCATCGAACCCAAAAACAGTTTGATGAGGGAGGCCACTTGGCTCTCGAGTTCGGCGATCTTACGGGCCCACTCGGGCTCCTCTTTTGTCGAAACCTCCTTCACTTGCTCCTTCCGCTCCAAGATACTCATGCGATGGTCATCGGCGGCCATGTTCACAAATATGTCGTAAAACTCCCTCGTCGAGCGGCCAGCTAGGTTTCTGCCGGCGGCATTATTCACCATACGCTTTGATGCAAATGTCAACCCATTATGAAAGAACTGATTCAAGGAATCCCCGGTGAACTGATGATGGGGGAGTTTGGTGAGATAGCCCTTGAATCACTCCCACGCCTCGTAGAAAGTCTCGTCGCTCGCTTGACAGAATGAGGCAATCTTTGCTCGAAAATCAGCCATTTTATCTTGAGAGTAGTACTCCTCCATAAACCTCTCGATCACCATGTCCCAATTGGTAAGGGAGTCGGCTGGCAACGTCATGAGCCAATCAAGGCCTTTATCCTTCATTGTGTACGGGAAAAACCTCATTTTAATTTGATCAATGTGAATCCCTTGGCGCAGGAAGCTTGACACCATGTAGGAAAAGATGCGCAGGAATTGAAGAGCATCCTCGTGTGGTAGGCCGTGGAAAGTCGGAAGTCGGTTGAGATCAATCGGCCGTAAGTCTTAATCGAGGGCTTCAGGGCTCAATCGAATGCATGAGGAGAGATCTCCCATATACAACCTCGACACCTCCTTGATACTATTTGTCGGGCCTCCATCGGGGGTGGCAAATGGATGACTGCTTGGATCTTGTACGGCGTAAGGATTTTTGTTGACGACGGGCATCCTCACAATGTTTTGTGGATGTGGATTTCGAAATCATGGTGCGGGCCCGTTCGGATGTGGGATGCGAGGTTCGTGCATATGGGGAGCGACGAAGTGCGGCCCTTGGTAATGAGGCCTTGGAGCTTGAAATTGCGGTTGAAATGGATACGACGGACCATCGACGACCGGGCCTTGGTAAGGCAAGCCGTGGAATTGAGTTCCATGTGCTGAGGGACCGAATGTAGTGAAGCTTGATGTTGGGGCTCAGGTGTCGGCACGCGAGCGTGAGATGGAGAGTATGGGCCATGGAATTGGCCGTTCGAACTTTGGGGATCTTGATTCGGGAAACCACTTCCCCCTTGATTGAGCGGCAACCCATAAGCGGGTTGTGGACCTTGTAGAGACGGGTCATGCGGTTATGACATGGGCCCGGTCAATATTTGGGGCGGGGGCATCCCTTGAGTGTCGTGGGCGCGGGCGGGCGGCATCGGACTTTCGAATGAATTGGTCATCGTTCGCTCTTCTAGCACCGTGGGTAAGGATTGGTCGAACGTGTCTTGATTCCTTGTGGCTCGTGCGTCTCGTCTCACCTCTCGGGGTTGGTCAAAAGCGGAGTCAACTCTCGTCCGAGCGATCGCCTACCTTGCATACACAAAACTCAACAAGGGATTACGGTATCGAGTGTGAAACAATAATCTAATCTAATCTACTACTAAGATAACAAGAACGAGTAATTAAGAACACCATAGTCTTAATCTACCCTGGCAAAGGTGCCAAAAGAATTTCTTAGCACTCTAAGAAATCATCTCCGCAAATAGTACGAAGTCGATTGTAGAGCGGTAAGTTTTCCCGAGTCGTGTCTCTCGAGGATAGATATTATCGGCGGTCCGGTGTTTTTACTTAATCTCTTGTTAATCTCAATTAAACTAATCTACACTAGGAAAGCAATAAGTCACTTGATTTGGGGTTTGAGTTTTTAATACTAAAGCATGAATTGAAATGAAAACTTGAGAACACTAATTAAAGCAAAGGACAATTTAATTAAAAGCTTAATTGAAATAACTAATCTTAGAGAAATTAATTAAGCTCTAATTAAAAACCCTAAATTACTTAATTAAGACAACCAAATTTAAGAAAGCTAGTAAGTTGAAAGAGAAATGGAGGGAAAAACAAGCTTGAACCTTTAAAGAAGTCAAATGGCATTTAATGAGA
>BMAC01000389.1:492508-505665 GCA_014905375.1 Phtheirospermum japonicum | reverse complement strand
ATGAATTTTTTAATAATAATTAATTAATTAAAATTAGATACGGGTTGAGCATGTAATAAGTTTTGAATTTATTTACGTATGTAACTATGAAATTATTAACGAACTTATTCTAAATATTAAAATAAATAGTTCTAACTAGCCATATAATATATATATATATATAATATATATATATAATATATATATATATATATATATATTATATATTATATATATATATATATATATATATAACATATTAATTATTAAACATGTTTTTTTTTTTCATATGGTTATATAAAAAAATATAACATAAGTAAGTTAAAGATCTTTTTTATTTAATAATAAAGTCTCCCACTTTAAAGAATCTATTTTAAATTATTAATTACATATTTAATTCATGTCAAAGTTTACCATACATATCATATGTTATTTTAAGAAAATATATAATTAGATATGGATATAAATGTTAGATTTTATTACTATATTTAGTTTATATATTTAGTTTATTTAGCTTACCTAATAAAATGATTGTTGCTCCGGAGCGAATTGCTCCATATAGCATCACTCAATTGAAAATAACTAATCTTAGAAGATTAATTAAGCTCTAATTAAAAACCCTAAATTACTTAATTAAGACAACCAAATTTAAGAAAGCTAGTAAGTTGAAAGAGAAATGGAGGGAAAAACAAGCTTGAACCTTTAAAGAAGTCAAATGGCATTTAATGAGAAAAAGTTATATTTATCAAAAAGGAAAGCTACTTATAACTTTCAAATCTCCAATGTTGTTTGAACAAAAAGAGTAAAAAGTTTCAACATTCAATCTTCAATGGAGTTTTTAAGCAAGAAGAAAAATAAGCTAGAAATTGGAAGTGAGAATTTGAAAATGCCAAGAGAAACAACAACAAGAACTACAAATTAACAACCAACACATAACAATAATAAACAACCAAGAACAACAACAATATAAAGGGGAAATATTACTACCAACTTTACTCCAAAGAAGCTTCAAGGTCTATGGCTTACAATCTTCAAAATACTAAGAACCACTTCAACAATAGCTTCACAAAAGATGGAATACAAACTTCTCAACTACTTGCTAATGGAAATCTAACTACTAAAACTAACTAAGGATTAATCTAGGGTTTAAAGCTTGAAAAGCAATGGAATAGTAAAATTTGGCTTGACGGAGATTGAACAAGTACAAAAACCACCAAGGGAGGATAATATTGGTGGAGAAAAGGGCTGGGCTATTTATACAAAAATGCATGGGCAAAATTGTTAAAACGGGTCAAAAACCACAAAAATTCATGCGTTTCAGTCGATCGACTGACATCTAGTCAATCGACTGTCAGTCGATCGACTGCTTCATCTTCAAACGCTAAACACACTGTCTCGCAGTCGATTATGCATGGTTCAGTCGATCGACTGCATGCCAGTCGATCGACTGACATGGTCGCTCCCGGCTTGGTTTTCTCGTTTCCGCTCTAGCCGTTCGCCGGTTGTCGTTCCTTGCATGCGCTATATTCCCTTGCTTGTCCATTCCAATCCGAGTCGAGTGGGATGCCTCCAAACGTGCGCAGGCCCTGCTTGGTCATCCTACGGCCAAAAGTACGAAAAATAGTGAAAATCTACGAAAACATCATGAAAAACCGCGCAAATGATAAAAAAACCTAAAACTAGCAAAATAGGCCAAAACGACTCCTGATATCAATAAATACAAGCAAAACACATGCAAAACGACACAAAAAAGGTAAAAAATACGTAAAAAAGGTACAAATGAGGTATAAACTCAACAAAAAATATAAATTCATTGAAATCACTAACCGCTCAAAATTGTGTTAGAATTCTAATGAACCACAACACAATTATCAATTCTATTAAAAATCAATAGAAAAACCGCTCAAATCGGATTGGGCTCGGTCCACTCTCACGGCGGGCGTAATTGCAATTTTGATCACATTTGTAAATAAGTAGCTTAAAAAATTTAAAACATTTTTATTTTCAAGAAGTTCCGCTGGAACTCCACTTTTGATTGCTTGCAAACTTTGGGACAACCTCCCAGCAAAATCAACCCACAAATTATCCATCCTCACGTTTTCCTAGGAATTTGCCCATCCTCTCTTCCTTCTTCTCCACGTTTTTAACACTTTCCCCCTTTTTCTCTTTTATTTCGCCCATTATTTTGTTGATTCATAGCCTCCGCGCAGCCAAATTTAATATCTGTGAACGGAAATTTTCTGATCCAATATTTTTTCGGTTTTCTTTTTGCCGTTTTGGAGGAGTTTGTTATTTTCGGTCATAAGGGTCGTCGTCGGTTGGATAGTGAGATATCCGATGGCCGCGTATGCGGCGGCGGCGGCTTGTAGGCGGGCGGCGTTGAGATCAGGAACCGGTTCGACCGGGATGCAGTTATTTGTGCCGAACCGGTTGGATTCGAGGTCCTTCTCCGAGCTTCCTAAACCCAACGGCAAACGACTCTCCTTCGTCGACACTTTAGCCCTTGTAATTATTATTTTTATTATTATTACTACTACTATCAATTTTTTTATTTGGGAATGAAATCTGTATTAGGTTGATTGATTGCTGGCTCTAATTTGGATGGATTGTTTAGGTTAGGAGATTAGAGGCGCAAGGCGTGCCATCGAAGCAGGCGGAGGCTATAACGGGGGCTATGACCGAAGTCCTGAATGATAGCTTGGAATATGTTTCTCATGGCTTTGTTTCCAAAGGTGAAATGCAAAAAGTAAGCGGCATTTATTTTTCATTTTTTGTCCTTGAATGTATATGAATTTGTGAATGCTTTTGTTTGAGAGATTTTATTTACTTATTAAAAGCTTTTCTTTTTGTGTAGAATGAAATGGCACAGGAATCCAATTTGTCCAAATTCAAAACTGAAGTTAAAAGTTCCCAGGTACTGCAAGGACATTTCATGGTGTTTTATTTTTATTCTTCCAACAAAGCTTTATTATTTGTTGAAAAATTTCTTTCATTTTCATGGTATATTTGGAACTATGCCTCTGCTATGTAGATTCTTTTCTAGTAGCTGGAGCAACGGTTTATAAATAAATCCAAGGCAGAAATTTTGTTAGTTGTGTTATTATGCATTGCCATGTTTAAATAGTTCTGAAGGAAGTACATTTTCGTTACTGCATTGGACGAGATATAGTTTTGCTCTTTTGCTAAGAGCTCAATAGCGGGCGTTCAGTTACCAAGACGCATTTCATGTTTAACGATCCCATGATAATCATCTTACTCATGTATGCTATATCTATGGATGTGTGAGTGAATTTGTGTGGTAAGTAAAATCTCGAGCTATAGAAACTAGGGAGCCACCCATGAATATTGTGTCATAGAATGGCCATTTCTCTAAGGATGTTGTGTGGATGTTTAATTATATGTGATTTATTGTTGGCTTTCATTTCTGTTTACTCATCGTCGCCCAAACAACGTTTGAGGTCCAAAATTCCAGTGATCTGTCGAACTTGGATATATACATGATAAGGAATAAGGAATCCACTCGCATTTTATTGAGTCTTAGTGTTTTTTTTCCCCTCTTTCTGTTGGACTTATTTTCGACACAGACTTATGATGCTGATCAAATCTGCCAAGTTATAGTTTTTGTAGTTTCTGACGAGTTCCTCATTTCTATGCTTGGAGTTTGAGCTTATTAATGAAGTGTTGTCTCTTAATGAGTCTACAAGCACCACTAGAAGATGTTGGCTTTGGAGTTTGAGTGTATTTTCAATCTTAGCCAGCCCTAAGAGGGGTAGAACACAATAATGAGAAGAATAAAGAAAAAAAAAAGAGAGGGTTTAACTGATTCATGTAGTTCTTGATCAATCAGTAGCATATGTATTGGGGCTATTTATTTAAAATTACAAATAATAATGTAGGGAAATTGACAATAAGCACGAGATTTTGTGGTGCATGCAATAGTAAATAACACCTATGTATTGCATATGTACCAAATACGCATATGCATATAAATAAATGATATTGCTTTATGCTTGTGTTTATAAGTGTGTGTGTGTGTGTTTGTGTGTAACATATTTTCAGTAAGTACATGATGTCTTTAGTAGTAGAGATGGTAACCAAACAACCAAACAAGAAGCTGCTTTGGAACATCTTGTGACCGAATTATATTCTGGTAGATTCTCGGTTTTGTTCTGTTCTTTCGTTCTTCATCTCGATTAAGATGTTTCCATTCTAGAAACCTTTCTGATGTATTTGTAATGTACTTATACTGCATGGGTACTGCTGAAACCTACAAATGATTTTGAAAATTCGATAAAAGTAGATATAATGGTGGACAAACATGTTACCACACTTTTGACTCATGTAAAAGTTCTGTTACTGAACACGACCCATGTCATGTGCAACCTATTAAATTGGATGAGAATGTTATATCATATGGTTTATAGAATGATTTGTTGTTCACTTGAAATATATATATATATATATATGTGTGTGTGTGTGTGTGTGTGTGTGTGTGTGTATAATAAATGAAATAAAGCTATCAGTTCTATTCTTTCATATTAAGGTATATCTTAGTATTGTGCTTTGTATATCATAACTAACCAAGGATTATTCTCTGAGTTGTTCTTCACTATTATAACTCAATAAATATTGATGGCTGGAATATTCAAAGTTTCTTTTAATACTGAATTATTTTAATATATGTTATCTATAAAAAGTTTATTATGTGACCATTTCTATGATAAGGCAATGTGGTTAGTTCCCATTTTGAGAAGGTTAGGATACACGGAATTACTAGTTTGTATATTCCCATGCTTCAACCATTATCTGAAAATATCCTTCAAATATGATAAGGCAGCGATTGGATATAGAAGAATAATTTTTCTACTCATCTAGGGGAAAAAAAAAGAGCATAAAAAAGTGATTGTGTGTAAAGTCAATATTTTTCTCCGTAAATACTTTTTCATCATCTCATTTATTTCCCTAGTTTTTGCTCTCTTTCATCTCGTTCGTTCGGAATTTGGGTCCTCCCCACCATCTTTTTACATTCCCGATTACGTCACCCTGCTGCCGCTGCCGGCGGGTAAATTTTTCCGGCGAGATAACTTTTAGAATTTTTTTTCTTGGCTAAAAAATTCTTACTATGTCCGAAACTTTCTCACTTAATTTCTTACTTGATTGCAGAAACTTCTTACTTGATGTGGAAATGTTATGTTTATCTTATAAAACAAAATTTCTTTTTTTTTTTTGCCAAAAAAAATAATCCACTTGATAAAAAATTATTGCCATGTATTTTCTTACTTAATACAACAATAGATAATTTCGTACTTGATGATAACAAAGATTTCTTAATTTCCAAAAATTTCTTACTTTTTCCGAAAATGTAAGAAACTTACTTTATAGTGAAAATTTCCCACTTAATGTTTTGAAAATTTTGGGCCTAAAAAAATTTCTTTTGGGCAAAAAAGAACAAAAAAAAAAGTCAGAATATTTTTCCGGCGGGCGGTCGCTGGAAAAATTGCCAGCAGTGGGGGTGGTTATTGATATTATTTATATTAGTAATATTATTTTAATTGGGAGGGGGCCTTGTAATTGTATATTTAGGGTTGGATTAAATGACAAATTGGATAATTACTTGGAGTATTTGACAAAAACATAATTTTTTATGGTGTATTGGGCAATTGCCCCATGTTAGTTTAATATGTGGCGGTGCTATTGGGAGTTTTTATTTTCCAATTTTTTTTATATCCAATCACTTACCCACAAATACATAGTTTATATCCAATCACTATCTCCCAAAATTTTTTAAATATTTTTATTCACTATTCTCTAGTCAAACTAAACGAAAGAGAGTTAAAGGATATACAATTGCCGCCTAACTAGTTAGAAACCTGAATTGCCCAAGAGTTAATTCTACGTTCATTATGCTGAGTAGGTTGGAAAGCTTTTAAATGCGCCGCTGTTGCGGTCGGTTCTTAATTACTTCTTTGAGTACTTGTTTTTTTTTTTTATGAACTTCCCTTCATATTCGTTCTTTTGCCAGACCAGTTTCTTTATTTGCTAAATTAAACCTTTTTGGACCTAAGAGATAAAATTCTGAAATAGTATTTAATGTTTAGTCAAGTGAAGAATGTAGACCAGATTTTTTTATATTATTTTAAACAAGGCAACACAAAACATCACATAAACCAAAAATGCAAAGTCATAAAATAGGACGTGTAGAACCAACAACATAAATGGATCCAAAAAGTGGCTCCGACGAAAGATTAACATGATACCAACAATCTAAAAGTTTAGTCTTCTTCCTCTCCCTCTTGCTCAGCATTGTTGAAGTAGCACAGTTCATAAATATTTTGTTCTTTGTTGGAAGCAATCACCCGAAGCCAATCCCTCACGTTATGCTTCTTCAAGTATTTCTTGGTCAAGTACTTGAGATACCTTTTGGAGAAATTTGAATCAGTGGTGACGTGACAGAATCACCGAGAGCGCCGGCTTTTCCTCCGACCTTGATTCTCTCCTGCTAAAACTTCTCGAGTGAAACAATATCCATAATCTGTGCTTGTTATTAATTTTCGAGTTCCAGTTTTATAATTTATCCATGAGAGAGAGATTTTATGTACACTTCCAACTATTAATAATTAAAAGAAGAATTTATTTATAGAAGTTTCACTTAGTTCCGAATGTATTATATAATGATGGAAAAACTTGAAGTGAAGGTTGTGTAACTAGGATTCTGAATTTTGCGTTTCGTATCTCCAGTACCCCTGGAATACACTAGCACACTCTTTTACTTGAGGACGAGGAAAAGTGATAGACTTGGGATTATTAGTTCAATGCAAGCTATAATTGAGAATTGATCATCTTTCTTTTTTTAGAAGCATGACCATGTTAATTAGTTTCATAATGCATGAAATTTCCCTTGTGCTTTTCTGCAGACAAAATAATTAATGAGATATGTATTCCATTCCCTGACATTTTATTGTTTGGAGATTTGTCCTTCAATTTAGTGACTTGTAATGTTGGATTATGTATGTGTATCTTCATGGGCACCCACTTTTGAAATCTTGCCTTCACTCTTTATAGCGCTTGCATCAAATTGAGGTTTTAAAAAAAAAACAAAAAAAAACGTGTCAACTTGTCTAGTTAAGTAGTTCCAAATGGTGATTCTGGGATTGTAGTATACGATTAACAGAAATCTGAAAATTGATTTTTTTTTCTTGCTTGGCATTTTGCTTGATTGGAAGGGTCAAAGTTGGTCTGCGCTAAATCTGTTTCCTATATATATATATATAAACAATGTGTTTGAGCACTCTTAAGTGTGACATGATTCGTAAGATGGCTAATAAGACATGCCTAATTGATTTGATTTCAAATGCAGGACCACCATTTTTCTCTGTTGCAACATGAGACCGAAAAACTCAAGAATGACATAGAGAAGATGCGTAGTGAATTAAGGTCTGCTGATAAATTAAACTACATTATCTGAATCCTTCTCTTTTGATATTTATTCTGATTGGCAAAAGAAAACACAATCTTGTTTCAGGTATGAAATCGACAAAGTCACAGCTGGTCAGCGCTTGGATCTTAATCTTGAAAGGGGGTGAGTAAGCTATCTCGTTTAATACCCAGCCCTTTTTAGAAGAAAATAAAGAATATTATATTGCTTATAGATAAATAATGCTGCATGTTCGTTTTTGTTTATTTATTAAAATTTGGCGCCACTACTTGTGCAGGAGAATTCGAGATGAGCTGAACAATCAAAATCAAGAAACCACTAACCTCACTACCAAACTTGACCGAGTGAGTATATTTTATTATATGGTCGTATAGAAAGTTGATAATAATTCAACCAGGTGTACATTGCAAATACCCTATTAAGATATACTAACACTTCATTCAGATTTGTAATTTGGAAAGATAGTTGGGTTTCAATGAAAAACTGAACCGTAAGGGTAGAAATAATTGCACTTTTAGTCTTACAGGATTGAGAATTACTCATTTGGTCCCATAATTTGAAAAATTAATCCGAATAGTAAATAATTGCGTAGAAAATGTACCAGAAGAATCCATTGGTGGGACAAAAGTGCCCAAAAACAAAACTTTTTGGTTGGACCAAAAGTGTTTGGGTCTTGATCATGTGGGACCATAAGTGCAATATCTCCTCTAAGGTGTCTTTTGTAGTTGACCCGTGGAACCGGCTGTATTATTGACGTCATTGTTTCCGTTTCTTGATTTCCTTTTCGTTGTGTGATCTCAGGAAATTCATGGGCTGCGTGCTCAATTAGAAGCAGCAAAGTATGAAGTGATCAAGTATTGCATAGGTTCATTAGCCTCAGTCGCTGCTGTTGGTCTAGCCGTAATCCGTGTCCTGATGTAGCTCGTTTCTGGCTTTCCCTAGAAGGATTTTATACTGGTTTTAATGCGTAAAATCCTTGGCTAAAAGAAAGATAGACTAGCAAACATTGTTGTATTCTTTGATTAATACCTTGGGTTGTAACAATTATCTTCTTTTGTTCAAAGTTTTAGTTTTTTAAGAATAATTTCGACAAGTTCTATGTAATGCTGTCTTTCCCCCCCTCGTTTACTTGATCTACACTATTTTCTTTGTAATGAAAAACCAATCGAGGATCTTATGCTTGTCTATCTGGTTAACTTGTTTCATCTTGCATCTGCAGTGCATTTCTTCCACATTCTTTATTGTTATTACAGTTGGTCATGTTTTTTTTGGCAAATTCCAACATTTTGATATGTATATTGTGTACTTGGACTACTTCCTCCAGGAAGAAAAGGCATATCGTTGAAGGGCTTGTGCACATCAAGAAGAAAAGGAAGGGGCTGTTAAGTGTCAAATTTCGAGAATTGACAAAAATATTGGGAATAGACAAAATTTATTAATTAATATAATACATGATTTTCTTAATAAATATAATACATATTTATAAAATCATCAATACAACTTGTCAAATACATTTAAAATTATAATATGACAAATGTATTAATGATAAATTAAAAATTACAAATACTAACAAAAGGAAATGAATATAAAAAGGAAAAATTAAAATATTATCGTGCTTTATGTCACGCCCCGACGGCGCCAATGTGCGATTATTCGATAATAATAAACATAACTCGTTCAAAAGCATATATAATGTTGGCTATGTCGGTAACCAACAATCTTATCGGGTGTTCAACCCGATTAAATATCTTACATATTTTTGAATAATTAGGAGTACTTAAAATATGCAGCGGAAATAAATCTCAAATGAGTATCTTATTTATTACAATTTTAATTCCCCAATATGGGGTCTTCTCCTCGTGGTCCTCCACTTCGTTGCAAGCGTTATCGACATCTGGTTTTTATTTAAAAATAAAATTAGGTGGAGTTAGACAAAAATCTCAGTGAGCGGGTGATGGTGTGCAAGTGTGTCTCATTTGGAGTTGAGTACAAACATTTGTAATTGGAAAATATTTTTATAAAGTTCTTGATGCATGTTTTGTTCAAAGTAAATCAATGTAAAAGAATATAAATTCGATGCAATAATTTAATGATGACCAAACTGTGAATGTAAGTCCACAGGACTACATGTTATGCATTCACTCATTGAGCGTACGTTCTCGGAGGACTAGCTCTCAAACACAATCAGTTTCACATTAAACGTCCAAATTGCATCTAGATGACTTGATTCTTCTGTTCTCCTTATAATGCCCATTTGTTATCTTCATTTGGCTGTAGCACACTATTTTGGCCGAAGCCCACGCCAACCTTATAACGATCGGGCACGATAACTATTTATCTCAGGTGTTTACCCAAAAATTGTCATAATCGCGATTATACCCTATCTACGACCCACTTTCCTTTGGACACTCCGTCCGCCAGTTGCGGGATTAGGTCATGGGGAACGGTTCAAGGCGCTGTTCGATCATTGACTCGCTCGATCCATACCACATGGCCCAATATACCACATTGGCTCAAGCACATAAGACTTGAAGGTCCATCACAATGTCAACATGGAAGTGATGCTCAATCGCTTTTAATAATAATTGGAGTGAGGTGATATGTGTGAGAGGGATAAGATTTTAAATAAATAAAGTGTTTAGAGGATAGTTTTATTCAATAAATCTCATAAGTATCAAGATAGAATTATCGAGAATTATTGACCAAGCGACATGGAATTGGAAGTTAAAGTTTAGAGTTAAATAAATAAGTCCTACAAAAATGGAACTTTTTTTTTATTTTAAGATTTTATTAGTCAATCTTTATTAAACAATTTCAACAAATTTTAGATTGATTATGATCCAAGAATCATCATTTGGATTTTTCTTGTAAAAGTGTTAAGATAATTAAACTTGACTCCTTTATTTAATAAAAATACTAGTCATTATTTTAAAATACTTATTTATTTAAAAAAAAAAAAATAATATTCCATGTACTAGGGATCGGATTGTAACGATTCAAACTTCAAAACCTATAAAAAAAGTGACAGTAGGTAATAATTATTTTGAGGATGCGGGATTATTTTTAATAATTTGCATTTAGCTCCCTTTATTTTGGCTATACGGTAAAAGTCGACTAGTTTCTTTAAAAATTCATAACTCGTGAATCAAAAACCGCATTGATATAAAATTAACTTCTAAAAATTCTAAATACAATAAATAATTTATGGTCACTGATGATACAATTTTACGAAGGACTGGATCTGAGGACACGTGGCGAATCGGAGGTCCGACGTCAGCCTTGAATGGACACACGAGCGACCTTCGCCTTCGCCTCTGCTTCGATCCGCACGCGAGCCTTTGCCTGAATCTGCACACGGGAGGCCTTTGCCTTTGCTTCTTCAAACGCCTGCAAAAAAGAGCCCCGGGGTCGTCCCCAGGGGTAGATACTCCGATGCCTAAGTTAGACCTAGTTTAGAGGTGAAATTCGTGAGTCAGAGGTCGTCCCTTTTACCTGGCCAAGGTCTGCCTTTTATAGTCAAAGGAGACCTTGGTAACCTAACTTGGCAAAGGAGTCATCCCGTAATTGGGCCTTGGAACAAGGGTGACAGTGGTCTGTCCAACTGGGCCTTTGGGGTGGCAGAGGTAATACAGAGGTTTGGTCAGCCCTTGAGTAAGCAAAGGTGATACGGAGGTCCAGTCCACCATGCGTCGGTTGACCGACTTCTGATTTAATAGTGCACGTGTCCAATTTTCACAGCTTCACACATCCACGTGTAAAATGACATATTTATCCCTCATCACTTGCCCCCCATTTTTCGTGCGCGTAAGTGATGACTGATAACGCGTACAAAAAGTCTTTCGCTGAAAAGATATCCGTCGGACTCTTGCAGATGAATTTTGCACTGG
The DNA here is from genome assembly GCA_014905375.1 of Phtheirospermum japonicum. Taxonomy (NCBI): domain Eukaryota; kingdom Viridiplantae; phylum Streptophyta; class Magnoliopsida; order Lamiales; family Orobanchaceae; genus Phtheirospermum; species Phtheirospermum japonicum. Next base: position 494,364 of record BMAC01000389.1, on the reverse strand, counting down.
TCTAATTTGAGTACCCGGTATCGGGATAAGAACTCTTTTCTTGTTATTCGTGCTTATGAAAGTCCCCACAGTAGAAAATTATCTCATTTCCCCATTTTCAAAGTTTTTAGAGAGAGAGAGAGAGAGAGAGAGAGAGGTCTCTTGGGTTTTGTCCTCCACCCTTGTGCACCACACCTTTGGTCCTCTGCAAATCCCTTCCTCTCAAGGTATGTCTTACTCTACTGCTCCTCAGTGTCTTATTCTACTGCTCCTCTGCAATTAAGCCACTCACTAGGGTTTTCATATTTTGGAGTTCAAGTACTTGATAATCACATAGGAGACTCCTGCACTTCTCGGGGACGACTTGATACGTGTCCCGGGAAGCCTCTGTATAGTCCTACGGACCTTCGTTTTGTCTTGAGAGGTATTTCTGAGGTCCCGGGGACCTTCGTAAAAGTCCCGGGGAGCTTCTGTGTAGGCCTATGGACCTTCGTTTTGACAAGGGAGACGTTTTTTTTTAGGTCCCAGGGACCTTCGTAAAAGTCCCGGGGAGCTTCTGTATAGGTCTACGGACCTTTGTTTTGACAAGGGAGACGTTTTTTAGGTCTCGGGGACCTTCGTAAAAGTCTCGGGGAGCTTCTGTATAGGTTTACGGACCTTTGTTTTGAAAAGGGAGACGTTTTTTAGGTCCCGGGGACCTTCGTAAAAGTCCCGGAGAGCTTCTGTATAGGTCTACGGACCTTTGCTTTTGTTTGGTCAACCCTTGCCTTGCTTGATCAACCCTTGCCATGACAAGGGTGTCCTCTGCCTTCTTTGGTCAACTCTTGGCTTGCTTGGTCAACCTCGGCCTTGACTACGGTGACCTCTGCCTTGCTTAGTCAACTCTTAGCTTGCTTGGTCAACCCTTGCCTTGACAAGAGAGACCTCTGCTTTGTTTGGTCAACTCTTGGCTTGCTTGGTCAACCTCGGCCTTAACTACGGTGACCTCTGCCTTGCTTGGTCAACTCTTAGCTTGCTTGGTCAACCCTTACCTTGACAAGAGAGACCTCTGCTTTGCTTGGTCCACCCTTGCCTTGACAAGGGAGACCTCCGCTTTGGTCAGTCAACCCTTGCCTTGACAAGGGTTATCTTTGCCTGGGTCGGTCAACCCTTGCCTTGACAAGGGTGACCTTTGCCTGGGTCGGTTAACCCCTTTGCATGGGTCAGTCATCCCTTGTCTTGACAAGGGTGACCTCCGCTTTGGTCAGTCGACCCTTGCCTTGACAAGGGTGACCTTCGTCTTGGTCGGTCAACCCTTGCCTTGACAAGGGTGACCTTTGCCTGGGTCAGTCAACCCTTGCCTTGACAAGGGTGACCTCCGCTTTGGCCAGTCGCCCCTTGCCTTGACAAGGGTGACCTTTGCATGGGTCGGTCATCCCTTGCCTTGACAAGGGTGACCTCCGCTTTGGTCAGTCGACCCTTTCCTTGACAAGGGTGACCTCCGTCTTGGTCGGTCAACCCTTGCCTTGACGACAAGAGAAACCTCCGCTTCAGTCAGTCGACCCTTGCCTTGACAAGGGTGACCTCCGTCTTGGTCGATCAACCCTCGCCTTGACAAGGGTGACCTTCGCTTTGGTCAGTCGACCCTTGCCTTGACAAGGGTGACCTTTGCGTGGGTCAGTCAACCTTTCCTTGACAAGGGAGACCTCCGCTTCAGTCAGTCGACCCTTGCCTTGACAAGGGTGACCTCCGTCTTGGTCGATCAACCCTCGCCTTGACAAGGGTGACCTTCGCTTTGGTCAGTCGACCCTTGCCTTGACAAGGGTGACCTCCGTTTTAGTCAGTCAACATTTGCCTTGACAAGGGTGACCTTTGCTTGGGTCGGTCAACCCTCGCTT
>BMAC01000389.1:474232-492483 GCA_014905375.1 Phtheirospermum japonicum | reverse complement strand
TGGTCAGCCAACCCTTACCTTGACAAGGGAGACCTCCGCTTCAGTCAGTCGACCCTTGCCTTGACAAGGGTGACCTCCGTCTTGGTCGATCAACCCTCGCCTTGACAAGGGTGACCTTCGCTTTGTCAGTCGACCCTTGCCTTGACAAGGGTGACCTTCGCTTGGGTCGGTCAACCCTTGCCTTGACAAGGGAGACCTCCGCTTTGATCAGTCAACCCTTGCCTTGACAAGGGTGACCTTTGCCTGAGTCAGTCAACCCTTGCCTTGACAAGGGTGACCTTTGCTTGGGTCGGTCAACCCTTACCTTGACAAGGGAGACCTCCGCTTTGATCAGTCAACCCTTGCCTTGACAAGGGTGACCTTTGCATGGGTCAGTCAACCCTTGCCTTGACAAGGGTGACCTCCGCTTTGGTCAGTCGACCCTTGCCTTGACAAGGGTGACCTTTGCGTGGGTCAGTCAACCCTTTCCTTGACAAGAGAAACCTCCGCTTCAGTCAGTCGACCCTTGCCTTGACAAAGGTGACCTCCGTCTTGGTCGATCAACCCTCGCCTTGACAAGGGTGACCTTCGCTTTGGTCAGTCGACCTTGCCTTGACAAGGGTGACCTTTGCGTGGGTCAGTCACCTTTGCCTTGACAAGGGAGACCTCCGCTTCAGTCAGTCGACCCTTGCCTTGACAAGGGTGACCTCCGTCTTGGTCGATCAACCCTCGCCTGACAAGGGTGACCTTCGCTTTGGTCAGTCGACCCTTGCCTTGACAAGGGTGACCTCCGTTTTAGTCAGTCAACATTTGCCTTGACAAGGGGTGACCTTTGCTTGGGTCGGTCAACCCTCGCCTTGACAAGGGAGACTACCGCTTTGATCAGTCAACCCTTGCCTTGACAAGGGTGACCTTTGCCTGGGTCAGTCAACCTTGCCTTGACAAGGGTGACCTCTGCTTTGGTCAGTCGACCCTTGCCCTTGACAAGGGTGACCTTTGCATGGGTCAGTCAACCCTTGCCTCGACAAGGGAGACCTCCGCTTCGGTCAGTCGACCCTTGCCTTGACAAGGGTGGACCTTTGCCTGGGTCAGTCAACCCTTGCCTTGACAAGGAGACCTCCTCTTTGATCAGTCAACCCTTGCCTTGACAAGGGTGACCTTTGCTTAGGTCAGTCAACCCTTGCCTTGACAAGGGTGACCTCCGCTTTGGTCAGTCGACCCTTGCCTTGACAAGGGTGACCTTTGCATGGGTCAGTCAACCCTTGCCTTGACAAGGGAGACCTCCGCTTCGTCAGTCGACCCTTGCCTTGACAAGGGTTGACCTCCGTCTTGGTCGGTCAACCCTCGCCTTGACAAGGGTGACCTTTGCTTTGGTCAGTAGACCCTTGCCTTGACAAGGGTGACCTCCGTCTTAGTCAGTCAACCCTTGCCTTGACAAGGGTGACCTCTGCGTGGGTCAGTCAACCCTTCCTTGACAAGGGTGACCTCCGGCTTTGGTCTGTCGAGGAAACCCTCTCAACAATAACTTCAACTCCTGGATCTCCGCCTCCATCTTTTGGATCCGCTGAGCCTCGTTCTCTGGGACACCTTGGGCTTCATCGTGAGGCCCTTGTTGATTAGGGTTTTGCCTTGATGCGCGAGAGTTCGCTTGACTGCCTTCCGCGTGCTCGACGGGGCGAGGAGGGATCGTGCGTGTGCCTCGGCTTTTTTCAGTAGTTTTTTTCTTGGTTGCCATTGATTCTCAGATCCAATCGTCGGTTCCCACAGACGGCGCCAATTTGATGATACAATTTTACGAAGGACTGGATCCGAGGACACGTGGCGAATCGGAGGTCCGACGTCAGCCTTGAATGGACACACGAGCGACCTTCGCCTTCGCCTCTGCTTCGATCCGCATGCGAGCCTTTGCCTGAATCTGCACACGGGAGGCCTTTGCCTTTGCTTCTTCGAAACGCCTGCAAAAAAGAGCCCCGGGGTCGTCCCCAGGGGTAGATACTCCGATGCCTAAGTTAGACCTAGTTTAGAGGTGAAATTCGTGAGTCAGAGGTCGTGCGTTTTACCTGGCCAAGGTCTGCCTTTTATAGTCAACGGAGACCTTGGTAACCTAACTTGGCAAAGGAGTCATCCCGTAATTTGGGCCTTGGAACAAGGGTGACAGTGGTCTGTCCAACTGGGCCTTTGGAGTGGCAGAGGTAATACAGAGGTTTGGTCAGCCCTTGAGTAAGCAAAGGTGATACGGAGGTCCAGTCCACCATGCGTCGGTTGACCGACTTTTGATTTAATAGTGCACGTGTCCAATTTTCACAGCTTCACACATCCATGTGTATAATGACATATTTATCCCTCATCAGTCACAATTCTTGTTATTTATTTATTTTCAAAATTATAGTTTGATCTCAAGTTCCCTACAAATTAGTTTTATCGAATAATTTAAATTTAACATTTTTACAAGTCAAAAAAGATTATTAGGATCGACATGAGTATATAATAGACCTAGATAAATTGAGAATCTCTATATCTTAAGGGAATATTATCAGATTTTCTAAACTTGCATTTCGACCCTCAACTCTCTCAAAATTATATTTTTTTACTCTTTAGGTGATAACTCTCGATTTTGAACTCGAATATTTATGAAATTTTAAACATGAGTACAGTAGGTTCATAAGAGCTCAAAATAATCCCTAAATTGAAATTTAAAGATTTGTTCCAAAGAGTTTTAGGGATTTGCAAATTGGGCCCTAAACTTTCTAAAATTTACGAGTTTGAACCTAAGTGTCCAAAATTCATCAATATTCACTCAAAGTGTGATATAAACCTAAGAACATAATAATTTCCGATTTTTTAGTTCTCGTCCAAATTTTCTCAATATTTTTGCAAGCAAATCCTCTAATTTTTATTTAATTACCAAATATAATATTTAATCTATTTATTCTTGCATTTTCTTCTCATATCCCAAATCAACACATAAATATCAATCAATATTTTTTTATGACATGCAAAATATGTGAATAAAATATCATGGTCATTTAATCACAACACACAACAACAATTAATACATAAATTAGCAATTGTCACTTCTAATATAAAAAAAAATTATTTAATATATATAGATAAATATATCATCAATATATTTCACATGAAACACAAAATTATAAATATATAATTAGAGCATGCATCAATTTTTTGTAAAACAATAAAAATTTTAGTTTGTACCACCTCAAGTTAGTCTTGAAGATATCCTAAGGATTTTCCTTACTCCTTCTTTAGCGTTCTTGGCAGATAGATCCTATGAAATGAATAGAAGAATTTGATAGTTTTATGGTCCAAGATATGGATTTTTTTTAAAAAAAAATATTAATGATGCGTAGATATAATTAATTTGCTTACCTTATGATGGATTAGGCTGTTTGGATTATTTTTCTCTTAGCTTGAAGACTAGTATACTGAGAGTTATGTTTCTCAGAGAGTTCGGGTGGTGAGTTTGTTGATTGTATGGATATTGGTGAAGGGTTTGCGTGTGTGGGAACCGATTGCGTCAGAGATTAGGTGTGGAAGTGGGTTGACGCTCATTGGTTGAAATTGTTGAGTTCGCTATAATCGTACGAGGCCTATGCAGCGGAATTTAAAGTTTTTAATTAATTATAACAATTATATATATATATATCAAATATATATACTAAACCCCGTAGATTTTGTTAACAATTTTAACGATCATCATTTTACATTATTATGTATCGAATACAAGTTTTGATTCTTATAAAATAAATAAATTAATACCTCTCGGTTAATTTCTTCAAGCGACTATTGAGAGGGAATCAATTCCCGGCTATGTGGCTAACACCGAAACTTCTCGTCGTAAAGATCCAAACGCATCCCCTCTAATCGAGTCCACCTTTTGATTGCGACACCAAAAATTTTTCGCTAGTAGAATTGTTCCGTTTTCAAAATAGTTGAAATGAATAACAATTAATCTAACAATTGATAATTGATTGAAGATTAATTATTGTAGATAATAATTATCAATTAATCTTCATCTACAAATTGAAAACTAAAATAAAATGTAAAGGAGATTAGAAGATATAGTTTATTATTATTTTTTTTTCTTCTTCTCGAGAAATGGCTGCCACTTTTTCGAAAAGCTTAGAAAAGCCTTTTGTTTTGTTTTTTGTCAAAGTCACTCAGAAGCTGCGGCTTTCTTATATATACTAGTGCTTAACCCGTGCGATGCACGGAGTGAATTGAATGGATGGTGTAAATTCAGTCGATGTAAGTGTAATATTATTAATGTAATATAATAACTTAAAATACTCAAGTCACGATTTAGTCAACACGAGCAAATTTTAAATAATTGGCGGATATACGCACCTCGTTTTATTTATTAGTCAACCCCACTAAAAATGTTATCACAAAAATATCAACATTATCCTTAAACCCTACACCCCAAAATACTTCATCTCCTTCAACTCTCCACCTCCACTCCAGTCGTCGCCCATCACTGCCGTCACTGCCATGGCCGCCGTCTATTGAAAAACATAAACAAAACATGCACACAGAAATAGGCTGCCGCCGTCGTGCCATTGAAGAAAGAAAAAGAAAAAAATGGCATGAAAAAAGTCGTCCGAACCAAACTTTCAAACACAAAATATAGGTTTAAAAAATCAGTTCGAACACAAAATACAACTGTGAAAAATTGATTCGTACACAAAACACATGTTCAAAAAATTGATCTGAACGCCCCCTTTAAGGCTTGTTCAAAATTTTTTCCGAACAACGTTGTATTGTTCGATCAAAAAGTTCAAACACATGACATATGCTCGAGAAACCAGAGACGAACACCCATATCTTGCATCTGTTTCTTACACTTTGTTGTCCATATCCATCACTTACCTTGCACCACCCACCACGTTTTTTCTTCTTCCTATTCGACGGTGTGATGGGCGATGATAATGGCAGAGTTGGAGTGGTGGTGAAGGATTGGAGAAGATGATGTGTTTGGGGGGTTTAGAATTTGCGGCGTAATTTTGACATTTTTGTTGATTTTTTCTTAGTGGGTGAACTCATCATTTATAGATGGCGTGCCTATATCCTCGCCCTAAAACAATTTAAAGGTAAATAACTCCACGTTTATATATTATGAAATAACTTTTTCATACTACATTATACGTCAAATTATAGTTTAACTCACATGACAATAGTTTCAAACTCTCCCATTTAGTTAGTCGCGGAACAATTATATTCGTCACTCTTATTACAAACCATTCAATCCATCTCTTTCTTTAGTCTTTGTATCAATGACAAAGTAAAGATCTTATAATAAATTTAGGCTTTTCTAATTATCGTATCCATTGTATTTGTTTGTCAACATGTACACAAAAGTTTATCATTAGATTCTGTCATAATTCAATCACATCAATCTGTTTGTGTACAACTGAATAATCTAGTTGTACTTTAGTCGTAATTTGTTATACGTTTTATTTTAGATATAATTTATATCAACATAATTATACAATTATTAAATAAACCTTTTACCAATAAAAATATAATACTTGTAATATAAATTTGAGAAAAGAATATAAAATCAACTAAATAAATACAAAAAATTGTATTTTAGATTATAAGTATATATTAGTTAAACTAAAATTAATAAAGTCTCAAAAATCATATATATTATAAATAATATAAAATAAATCCTAAACTATTTTAAAATTGGATTAAAATATTATGAATTTAAATAATTATGTAATAATAATAAGAAAAAAGAAATATTATAAAATAATAAAATAAATCATAAAAGAATATAAAATATGTTAAATATATATAAGAAATATATTTTATATACAAATACTTATCAAATAATTTTTAAAAAAAAAACTATGAGGATAGTAATAGTTTAAATAATATAAAATAAATCTTATTTCACAATATTTTTATAGAATAAATTAAAAAAATTTAAATCCTGAATAATCATTTACCAAATCCTAAAAGTAACAAAACACACTTAAAATACTATAAATAATAAAATAATTAGAAAAATATGAATTTAGTTAAATAAATGTAACATATATATGTTTTAATTATAAATGGTTCTTAATAATTTCTAAAACGAAACAAAATATAAATATAAATATTATAATATAATAATATAAATATGAAATTATTTTGAAATCAGATAAAGAATATAATAAAGTTATCATTAATTTCTAAATATTTATTTTAAAGACACTGAAAAAATAAATTGGCGATAGTGATAAAGTAAATTAGATAAATATATAAAAATTAATTTTAAATAGTTTTTTATCTATTGAAAGTTGATGAAGATCAAGAAGTTAAAAAATATAATAAAATAAATCTTAAAATATTTTAAAACAGAAAATATATACTTAATTAATATATTATTATAAAAAAATCGTCTCCTATATCTAGGGAAAAAATATAAATATTGTAAAAATATAAAAAATACTTCCAAAATGAAAAATTAAATACCAAATAAATGAGGCATCGTATTAAAATTTTAATTGAGGGCCTTTGTATTCTATTTTACTATAGTTATTTTTATTTTAAATCAGGCCGGTAATTGACTCGAGATAGCCACTGAGTAATTAACCACCAAGTTATCGAGTAGTTGATGAACCCGATAATAAATTAAAATTTATATATAGATTTCAGTTTATACGAAAGTAATTATATAACCAAGAGTAATAAATCATTTATGTGTGGATTTCAAACGTTAAATACTTAAAGTCATAGTAATTAGTCACAAATTATTAATATACAAATGTTCATAAATAATTATTCAATATTGAATTCTTTATATTATGCGTTTATGTACTCATTTTTTTTTTTGTTTTGCCCACATATAATTTTGATAACAAATTTTAATCAAATAATTGTATAAAGTTATTTACCTTTCACTTGTGTTCATATTATAAATTTTTTTTTAGGAAAACGAAAAAAGAAAAAAAGTATCATTTTCAAGTTTGTGGCACGTTTAGGGTCAAAGTTTGGGTCATCCGAGTTTTACTCGAGTCACATATAGAAAATTGAAAATATGACGCTATTAGGTTTGTCCTCGTATCTCCTGGTCTTGTCAACAAATAAAATTATGGAAGAAAGACAAGTTCTTATCACTGATTATAATTTTTTTGTTGTTGTCTTCGTTGCATCAATTTTCTAGTTGTACTCATACTATTTTTTTATAAGTTAACAAAATTATTAAATAATTTTTTAAAATCAAATTATAAATTTTTATATTTTTGTTATTCATTTTATTTTTTTCCCAATTTTGTTTATATTATATTATATTTCTTGTAGTTTTTGATTTTATATTAGTTAATAATTTTCCAAAATTTAATGGTACATTTTTTGTAGCTATGAATTCATATTTAATTTTATAATATTAGCAACTTTTTGGTTTTTTTTCTTATTTCTTTATTTATTTAAATAGATATTTGTAATTTTATTATAAGTTATTTATTTTATTTAATAATAAAAATAATTTTATTTGATATCATTTGACATATTTATATTTTTATTTACTTTTTCAGGTTTTACAGATTTATAAACTAATTACTTAGATTTATTTATATATTATATATTTATTATTTATGTTTCAGATTTCTTACACACACACACACATATAATTTTTTTAGTTGCTATTATTATTTTTATTTTATTTTATATTTTTATCGATTCTCTTTTTTATTTTTATATTTATTTAATAATTTTATAAAATCTAACTTTGAGTTTTTTTGAGTTAATTTAACTTATTTTATGAATTTATCTTTAATTTTATTTGATTGTTCAATTTTCGATTTCATTTAATGTTTATTAAATAAATATTTATAGTTTAATTATAAGTTCTTATATTTTTATCTATATGATTTTATTAATATTTTAAATTTTATATAAAGCATTTAGAAAAATATTTATGTTTTACTTTTGCTTTTTTTGGTTTTTCAAATTTATTAACTAATTATTTACATATATTTATATATTTATTTTAAATATTTTTTATATTTTATATTTCTTCAAAAAAAATTATATTATTTTTATTTTTCTAAGATTTTATTTATTATTATACATAATTCTTCTATATATTTAATATTTTATTTACATCAATCATAATCTCTAAAATAATATTTACATAAATAATAAATATTTATACTACATATAGTAAGTGAAATAGGCGGGAAAAGTTTGAGAAATATTTTTAGAAACGCTAGCCTATATATATACTGTCTCTTATACACATCTAGATGTGTATAAGAGACAGTATATATACTTACTAGTGTAAAACCCGCAATTTCCGCGGGCCAATATAAAAAATACAAAATAACTTTAAATTTTATTTAAAAAATTTATAAGATATCCAAAATTCGAATTTAAATAAAGAAAAAAATTATTTTTCAGTTTGAATTTCGGAAAGTCTCCTTGTACACTACGTTAATTGTATTTAGAATCTTCTATCACTATTAAAATTGCAAATCAAAGTCCAAATAAAAATAGCAAGTCGGAATGGTTCATTATATTATGGCGGACCCAAGTTTTCACTTTGGCTGGATCGTCGGCGAGAGGCTGGAGGTATAGATTTGGGATCCCGGCGGTGAGCTTGATGTTGGAGCCACATACAACTATGAGAGTGTCCCTGTCGGTGTCGTAGATTCGCATCCGTCAGATGTTAAAACGATTGTATAACTCCACGACTCGTGATGGAGGAGGCAATCCTTTACCGTTCCTTCCGTAGTTAACTCCGATTTGAGCAACTGCAATATTGCATGCCCACATCTAATGAAATCAATTTATGTTATCGCTACTAACTTGTAGCTTATCTTAAGGTTAAAGTATATTATATTTTTGTTTAATTACTAAACTTACCCAAGGCATTCCTATTTCACAACCTATAAGTATCAACAAAACACTCGGACCATTAGGAAGTTGAAATAGAAATGTTATACACTAAATTGTAGGTTGGTTTTATAAAGCCCAACGAATTTTCTCGACAAAAATGTTGTAGTTTCATTTGTTAAATTCTATGAGTTTATTTTTGAAATTTAATACTTCTTTCAGTAGTACCCAACAAAAATGGCTTATGGGTTTTTTTAAGGGTCAATTCCCATATAGACCATTAGTGAAATGTTTTTTCCCAAATAGGCCATTGAAATCTCAACTTCCCATTTAATCCAAAAATTATAAGAGTACTAAATTACTCTTTATAATTATTTTATTTTGTTATTCAAAAATTCAGAGCTACCCGTGTAAAATTCAGAACTACTCATGTATATTCAGAAATACTCGTGTAAATTCAGAACTGCTCGTGTAAATTCAAAACTACTCGTGTAATTTCAGAACTGCTCGTGTAAATTCAAAACTACTCGTGTAAATTCAAAATTACTCGTTTAAATTTCAGTACTATTCGTGTAAATTCAAAACTACTCGTGTAAATTGACGAACTACTCATGTAAATTCAGAACTACTCGTTTAAATTCAAAACTACTCGTGTAAATTGACGAACTACTCATGTAAATTCAGAACTACTCGTGTAAATTCAGAACTACTTGTGTAAATTCAGAACTACTCGTGTAAATTTCAGAAATATTCTTTAAAAATTCAGAACTACTCGTGTAAATTCAGAACTACTCATGTAAATTTAGGGCTATTCGTGTAAATTCAGAACTACTCGTGTAAATTTTGGAAAATTACACACTACTTCGCATAGTTTTTGGGAAATTAAACACTACTTCGCATAATTTTTTGATAAATTAGGTACTACTTTGCATAAATTGCGTACTACTTCATAAATTTTTTGAGAATTACAAACTACTTTGCATAAATTACATACTATTTCACAAAATCCTTGAAAAATTACAAATTACTTTCCACTTCCTTGTACACACACCTACACTCCCACTCACATATCATTTCCAAATTTACCACACCCCGAAACACACACACACACACACAATTGAAGCTGTGCAATTCAGCTCAAGCTCTCTCCGCCGCCGTTGTCATAAATGCCACCGTCGAAGATGGCGTCCTTAGCGCTCACCTCCTCCCTGAACCTCCGCCCCCGCCCTCTCTCCGCCCCGAAACTCCATCCCGCCGTCGCCGCTACCCCCAAATCCTTCCGCCTCGTTCTAAGATTCAAATCCTCCATCAAAAGTAGCACCAACAATTTCTAAAATCCACTCACCGAGAACCAAACTCAATTCGCCAACCCAAAACCTGGATTCTCACTTCCTTCCCCGAGACGCGTCCCAACAACAGTCGCCTCGGCATCGGCATCCATTGCGACGGCCGTATCTCCTCCGCCATGGCAGGGCACCGCCATCAAGCCCCTCCTAGCCTCAATCGCCACTGGAGTCATCCTATGGTTCCTCCCCGCTCCCAACAGCGTCTCGCGTATCGCATGGCAATTGCTCTCGATCTTCCTAGCCACCATCGTCGAAACTGTCACTCAGCCGCTGCCGCTCGCCGCTGTCGCGCTGATGGGCCTCGGTGCCTGCGTCTTAACAAAAACCCCCACGTTCGCCGCCGCGTTCTCCGCCTTCGGCGATCCCATCCCGTGGCTGATCGCGTTAGCCTTCTTTTTCGCTCGAGGGTTTATCAAGACCGGGCTGGGTAACAGAATCGCGTATCAATTTGTTTCTTTTCTTTAACTGGACCTGTGACTTTTCCTATTATTAGTTATATTAAACAGTTGTAATTCCTTCTCAATCAAATACCAGATTTTTTTTTGGCTCACCAATTCTATTTAAGTGTTAAATGAGTGTTCTGTTTTCAATTCAGTCACATTGCCTTCATACCTACAATGGCTCTTATATGATTTTTGCGCAAAACTGAATAACCATATTCAAATCATGTTAACCAACAAATTAGAAACACCATCAGGCCTCAGACTTTTTTAATTTTATTTTTTCAATTCTTAAATCAGAATTTTACCGAGATCAAAAGTATATAACGAAAATGAAAGGGAAAAATACTCTTTATCTGAATTACTGAAGATAACTTCTTTGCATCCACTAAATATTTTATTTACATTATAAATTCCTAAAATAAAAACGAAGCAACATCTTAAAATCCATCAGTACAGGATGTAGATGTAGGTTTAGGTTGAGAAAAATGGGGCTGAAAGTGGTTGGTTATTTTTCGAGTGGTGTAGCTAATAAAATGTAACATTGTTCACACATCTAACAATCCTTCAATCCAGCAGCTGACGATCCATCTTCACCACGTTGGGAACACATAGCCTAATATGAACCACATTGCCAAAAAAATAAAAAACAAACAAACAAACAAAAAAAGAACTCCATGAAGTTGAATTATCGTCTTCACTAAGTGCACACGCATGAAGCACTCGATCACTTTCAACCTCAAAAGCTCATTTGACCAAAGTCAATTAATATGGCATGATAATAATATAATCCTTCATACATAACTCCACCAAGGCTCTTTCTTTCTCAATCCAATCTCTCTCATTGAACTCCTAATCCCCACCACAAGGTCCCACTCACCCGCTTCAGCCCATATATTCGAAACTGAAATATAAGCCCCTGCCTCACTCGGCTCCAATTCCATAATCTTCTCAGCCGCCACCTTTCTAACTTCACAATCTCCATGCACTTTACAAGCAAGCAAAGTTTCTTACACCAAAATATAAGCTTTTATCGGCATATTAACAATAAACCTCTCAGCCTCTTCTAATCTCCCCGCCCGACCAAGAATATCCACAACACACGTGTAATGCTTTTGACCCAGCTCGATTTTATAGTCTCTGGTCATCGAATTTAGATGAAAATACCCTTCTTCAACCAAACCATCGTGACTACATGCAGATAGAACACTGGCAAAAGTTACATCATCATTTTGTTAAATCGAGAAATGTAAAAAATAGAATGTAGAATTCCTCCAAATGCATATTAGAGATTTTTATCCAAACATATCCAAATAAGACAAATAATTTCTAAATATCTAAATGAAGCTATCTGACTCGGCCCAAACATAATACAGATACACATTCAGTCAAAGAGAAAAATGTTTACATGAATTACTACCCGACTCAACCCAAATAAGACCCATAATTCCTAAAAATTGCACTACCCCAAATATATATATTTTTGTTTAAAAATCCATTTTCTCAAAAAAATCACACAAAGATCACACTTCTCATTAGAGGCATCCAGCGGTTTGCACAAACCGGTCAAACCGTCGGTTTGAACTGGTAGTCAACGGTTCGAACTGGAACCTGATTAGAGTAGATTTGTCCTTATTTTTATTAGCTTTTTAGTTCATCTTTCTATTTGTTTTTGGTATAAGTTTGATGATTTAAGCTTAATTCTGTATTTTTATAATTCTGACTTATTTCTGTATTTTATTTGTAATTGATGCAAATAGTTGATATTTCATTGTTTTCACCTTACAGATAAGTAACCGGAAGAGTTCGGCGCGTAATAGACGCAGTTCAATGTTCAAGAATAGGAGAACGAGCTTTCCGGCGAAACGAGTAGCAAAAGATCGAGAGACGGAGACAGACTCTCTGTCGCGTCGACTGACGTGAGCGTCGACGCTCCGTCGACGCGAGCCATGATCCGCGTCAGTCGACGCAGGGCCGACGCAACTTGCTAAAGCGTCGACTGAAGGAGCGTCAGTCGACGCACCGTTGACGCAACTTGCTGAAGCATCGACTGAAGGAGCGTCAGTCGACGTAATTCTCTGAAGCGTCGATCCATGACCGCGTCAGTCGACGCACCCGCCCAGCCGAAGCGCACACCCAGGCAGCACAGATGCCGAGCACTAGCACGCATCAGTCGACGCACCATCGACGCGACGGCCCAGAATTCGGATTTTAGGGTTTCTTGTGCGCCAAGACTTACAATTTCTATATAAACCCTCCTTATTTCGGATTTTTGGAGGACACACGACCACCTATGGTATCTTAGCCTAAAATAACAATAATCCCACATCTCATAACGAGATTTGAAGACGGAGATCAAGGATCGAAGAACAACGCGTCCAAAACATCAAAATTCGCGTTCGGGATTCAATCTTCGCCCAAGATCGACGTGCAACTCCGGAATAGCTTGAGCTTCTCATTGCTTTTAGTAGTTCCAATAAGTTTTCTAAACTCTTAGTTAATTTAGTAGTTAATTTCTAGTTTAATTATTAGTTTAATTCTTAGTTAATCTCTTAGTTAATTCTAGTTTAATTAGTTTAATCGTTTTATGCTTGGATATTGGATATTGGTTAATTTAGTTTATTTATGCGATTGATTTATGCTTAGTTATTCGTTCTTAGATTCATATGATACATTTCTTAGTGATAATTTCTTATGTTCATGCCCTTAGATAAGTTAATTAGGTTTAGTTTACGGTTGCGTATTATTGATAGTTTAATTATAGCTCGTAGTTGATAATCTAGTTTAAAGTATTTAGTTTTAGTTTTAGTTTATAATGATCAATTCAACATCTTTTAAAACCCCAATTGTACATGTGTTTTATTCTAGTTCGTAAATTGAGAAAAACATCCAAAACTCCGAACAGTTGTTTCCTCGAGAGATACGACTCGAGTCAAACTTATCACCCTACAGTTACCTCGTACTCTTGCGAGCAATCTAACGTGCTTTTAAATTAATTTATTAAAAACAGGGTGCACAAAAGTTTGGATCAATAATTTGGCGCCGTTGCCGGGGAAGCAACGAGTAGGAATATAGGATGTTTTTCGTTTTAAGTCTTTAGTTTCTTTTTATTTTTATTTATTTATTTTATTTTCTCACTTGGTCTTTGCCACTTGGTACGTTGATGTATTGTTGAGTTTATGCAAGGAAGGCGATCACTTCAACGCGACCTTGTACCATTCATTGACAACATCCACCGTTCAAATCCACCAAGAACAAGACCCGATTTTATTCCCGAGAACGATTCCTCAACAGAAACTGATTTCGCTTGTGATCAAGCTTCCGACATTATGTTAGAATCAAATCCGATTCAAAACGGCGATTCACCACCGAGATCACCACCACGCCCCATTATTGCGAGACAAGATGCGGGGAGAAACGAGGGAGTCGACCAACAGCAACACGTAATCGTTCACCAACCCAACATGGCGGATATGAGGCACAACGAAGAGATGAACAACAATGCTATTCGCCAACACAACATCGAGAACGTGGCAATTAGGAACGAAGATTTTCTGCAGCATAACGCGTATGCTAACAATCAAGGGCACGTGAATGATTGGTTGGAGAATCAAGATCATGGTTACGAGCAAATTAATTTCAGAAGGAGATACGAGCGTGAGCACCATTACGCGCATGACGACCACTATGAGAGAGCTAATGACCGAGTTAGGGAACCAAGGGGAGATCGAGCGCCTCGACAACGAGATTTGGCACGCCCGAAGGTTTTGCTTTATGGGTTTGCTATTTTTCTTAGCCCGACTGCAAGGGAAGTAGAGACTAAATCGCATCCAATAATCTTACTTCCGACTTTTCATGGAAATGCCCACGAAGACCCTTTAGCATTTTTGAACTACTTTATCGATGAAGTAGGCAGATTTGTAGGTCATGGCTTAAACCAAGAGGAGATGCAAATGATTTGTTTCCCCTATAGCATGAAAGACAAGGCGAAGACATGGTTATTGTCTTAGAACCAAGATCATTAACTGATTGGGAGATGATAAGCGAGAAGTTCCTAAATCAATACTATTCGGCACAAACAACGGGAYAAATTCGGAGGCAGATTGCTAACTTCGAACAAGTGGAGGGAGAATTATTTCATGAAACATGGGAGCGTTAMAAATCACTTTTACAAGCATGCCCCCATCATAGCTATTCCCCCGAGATAATTAATCAGTTTTTCTTTGATGGTTTGTCGCCCATGGGGAAAAGCCAAGTTGAAATAGCAGAAGGAGGAGATTTTGGTGATTTAACGGCCCGCGAGGCAAAATGAGTATTGGAGAAACTGAGTGAAAAATCTAGAGAAACTAACTCTCGGCCTCGTAAATTTAAAGTTAATGAGATTTCAATCCCTGATCCTGACTTAGATGATGGCAAATTAGTCAAAGCAAAGTGCGAAGAGATATTTGAGGAGAAATTGGTAGCTTGGAAGGCTGAGCGGGCAAGCAAGGCCTCTTCGAAGAAGACTAATGCGATGTGTCACCAATGTGGATCTCCCGAATATTTAGCCGATATGTTCCCGTTCAACAACGAACAACGAGGGGACGCCAACGCCATCCAACACTATTCGAATCAACAACATTCGGGGCAGAGACCACCACACATGCAAACACCTAATACAGTTCAGTCGACTGATCAACTTTCAGTCTGGCAACAAAACCAAGTTGTCGAAACTATTCAGAACCGAGACGGCCTCCCACATGTTCAGGAGGAAATGAAGGGAGTTCAAGATGATATGAAAGAATTGAGAACGATGATGGCTGAAATGGCCAAAAGCACTCTTGAAAATTTGTCAGGACTAAGAAGATTGGAGTTAATGGTAGGACAATTGGCAACTGACATGGCATCATTGAAGAAGGAGAAAAATACTCTTCCAAGCCAAACAGAACAAGCCTCAGCTATTCATGTGCTGAGAAGTGGGAAAGAAGTGGATAACTGCATCGAGCTAGGAAAGGAGGAAGACAAGAAAGAAACCGAGACCCAACCACAAGCAGATGCAACCAATTCGGCTGATCTAATGCATAAATCTTCAAATCCAAATAATTCGAGGCCGACAGCAGCTGAAGACCCCATCGATTCCTTAAATTCACCGCCCAAGAAGTTGACTGTTTATGATCATGTTCCCTTCCCAAGTCACCTACGTCCAGCAAAGGAAAATAAAAGATTCATGTAGCTATATAATTTATTGAAAAATGTCAATATTAACCTCCCCCTAATAGAGGTGATAAAGACAATGCCAGCATTTGTGAAGTTTTTCAAAGATCTAACATCAAGGGAAAGGCGTTTGGGTACAAATCAGCCTGTGGCTTTGATAAGAGATGTTGGTGATATATTTAAGCAACCATTTCCACCTAAAGAGAAGGATCCTGGGAGTTTTTGTATAACTATCTCTCTCAGGAATGGACAAACGGCAAAGGGGATGCTCGATCTTGGCGCTAGCATAAATTTGATGCCCCATTCGATTTACAAAGAATTTGGCCTAGGACCGGTGAAGCCGACCACGATGAAATTACAATTGGCGGATAGGACGATAAGGCTACCCTTGGGGATTGTGGAGGATGTCTTAGTACAAGTAGACAAGCTAGTAGTTCCGGTCGATTTTGTCATTATGGATGTTGGTGACGTACAAAGCGAGAACCGAGAACACACCATTTGTTAGGACGTCCGTTCATGTCTACAACGCGTATGGTGATCGATGTAAACAAGGGGAGGGTGAATATGTCCGTATTGGGCGAAACGGTGACGTTTTCATTTCAAGATTTTCACAAGAGTCCTGCATCGTTTGTTAAGAACGATTGTTCTACTATTGATTTAGTAGATTCTTGCGCGAATGAGCTCTTGAGCATCGGCACGATTGAAGAGTTTGATAATGTAGAGGCATTTGATGATGGATTGCCCATGAAGTTGAACGTGCCTAAAAACGAGCCAAAGGTAGAGTTGAGATCACGACGAGATCGTTCGAAGTTTTCGCCAAGAGAAGAGACGAAGCCATCGCATTATCATTCAAGATGTGTTTCCCTCAACCCCTACAAGAATTTTAAATGTACAAAGATAAAGGGTGAGGCTAATAGCAAGGATTGGACAAAGAAGAAGAAGAAGTCGAACGAAGTTTTTAACGAGAAGTTCAAGGTTGGTCAACTAGTGTTATATAATTCCGATCGTAAGTTTAATCCCACCAATTTTGAAGTTGCATGGAGTGGACCATTTTTAATAAGGGAGATGGATGAGTATGGAGTCGCCACTATTTACAATGAGAGTGCAAAGACGGGATTCTAAGTGCACAAACATCGACTTAAGCCTTGTTTCAAGGATTATATGAAGAATCGTGATCGTACCAAGAAGGAGTTCGTGGACCCACCACGAGCTGGAATCTGATCAAGTAATTGCGTCGAGCATATGACGTTAAATGTTGCGCTTCTTGGGAGGCAACCCAAGCGTTAGTTAGTTTTCGTTTTATTTTCTTTATTTTCTTTTATTTTATTTCTGTATTTTTATATTGTGTCAATTGCCGTGGTACGTTTATGTGTGTGTTGATGTGCAGAAAATACGATAAATTGCTTATTCTAGACAACGGTTATATAGCAGTAGCTCGCTACCGCAAGGCCTTACCGCTAGTTCCACTCGAGGCATTAACATTGACGATCAACCACTGAACCTACCGCTTATCGCAGTAATCAGGGATAACGATGATTTCGTCGATCGAGGTCGCAATCCGACCCAAGTTAGCTACAGCCCGACAACCTTTTGATGAGCTGCAGCCCAGCCATTTACGACGTTGGCCGCAATCCAGTCGTTTCAAATCCAAAAAGACGTGCCACTGGGCACTTGCGCGTCACAATTGATCACAATCATGTTTTGTTTGTTTGTTTTTGTTTATAGGTTTATTCGGGATAATCTAGTCACGCGATCTAAGATGAAGGATAATTGCACATGCTTTTTTAGAGAGACTCGGCCATCGAATTTTCAGGGATGTTTTCTTATCTCCCATACTCTTATTTTCTTTAATATTTATGACAATCAGGAGATTGTCAAGTTTTTAGGGAGGGGGGTGGTTGAGTATGGTTAGTGCAATTTGATGTCTTTTGTTTTGAAATGTATATTTTTGATGTGATTGATCGCTATTTCTACGCTTATTTGTGTTTGTATGGCTGGCCTGTCAAAGTTAATTATGTTTGATTATTTGTTCTAATCTTTTGAGCGTGCATAAGTGCATAAATTTTTCAAAATTATTTATATGTTGTAAAATAGTTCTATTTTCTCACTTAACCTCATACATTTATATATATATATATATATATATATATATATGATATGTGTAATAGAAAAAATAAAAAAATCTAACTTAAAATTTCCAAATATTCTAATTAAAATCTCTTATTTTAACTTATAATATTTTAAATAGTTCAAGTTTAATTTCTTTTTAATTTTCTTGAATTAATTCAAAGTGTTATTAATATTTTATCACTTAACCTCACAAATTTTTTTAATAAAATTAAAAATAAACATAGGGAAAAAACTAAAATATATAAACTTTAAAAGTTAAAAAATTCAAAAAAAAAACAAAACACAACACACACACAAACCGGTTCAAACCGGCCAAACA
>BMAC01000389.1:397529-438906 GCA_014905375.1 Phtheirospermum japonicum | reverse complement strand
GTTTATGTAGCGATGATGTCATTATTATGTATGATGATCTTATTATGCGGCTTATATGACTAGGCGTTATTTTGTTTTGTTAATTGTTACTTGTCTATTCGATATTTTACATCTTAGGATTTTTTTAAAAATTATTTACCATCTTATTTAATCGACTTGTACCCTAGATGGGTGAACGACGTGGCAGAGGAAGACCCCGTATTCATCATGGAAATGAACCATACCATGAATGAACCCCTTCCCCTGAACTGCCAAATCCACCACCACCACCTCCTACTGCGGGCGAGAACTTAACGGACCAGGCTATTCAGCAATTATTGTTATTCCTACAACAACAAACTGCACCCAACCCAAACCCTCATGGACGTACCGTTTATTCTCATGACCGTGTACTAGAACGCTTCTTACGATTCAACCCACCAGTATTCCTAGGAGAATCGGATGATACGAAAGCTGAAAATTGGCTAGAAAAGATGGAGGGCATTTTCTCTGCGCTTCAGTATACTGATGAACAACGTTTGAGACTTGCAACGTTTCGCCTTGAAGCAGCAGCACGTAACTGGTGGAGGACTGTGGAGGCTACTTGGGCTCAAGATGAAACATTAAGGAGTTGGGCTAACTTCCAAGGTGAGTTCCGAGATCAGTATATACCATAAGTGATTAGAGAGGCTCGGCGGGATGAGTTCTATCGTTTAAGACAAGGAAACCTCACTGTAGCTCAGTATGAGTCAGAATTCCATCGCTTGTCAGCCTATGCCATGGGTTCAATAAGTACTGAAGCTGATAAGTTGTACAAATTTACTCGTGGATTGAGGCCAGAGCTACAAAAACAATTGCTAGCAATTGAGTTGAACACCTACTCAGCAGCAGTTAAAGAAGCAGCTCGAATAGAAAGTGGATTGAACCGCCTAGCTCCATCACCAAGCCGGTCACCTGGAAATTTCAAGAGGCCTTCTTATGGATAGAATCGTCCACCACCAGATAAATTTCAAAAAGGTGGGGTTGGGAGTTCCAACAAAGGGAATAAGATAACTCTAGACAAACCATGTGAGCACTGCCTAAAAACTGGGCACATGCCGAACCAATGCTGGAAGAAACTAGGTAAGTGTCTTAAAAGCGGAAGTAGCCAACATCAGATTAAGGATTGCCCTAGATTGGATAATCCAGTCAACCAACGAGTTATTCCCGTGCAGCAAGGGAATCGAACTGATAATCGGGCTAGGGTTCCAGCCCGTGCATTTGCCCTAGTAGGACAGGAGGCCCTTGATGCAAATAACGTGGTGGAAGGTACGCTTATTGTATCTAACCATAACGCCAAAGCTTTATTTGACCCAGGATCTTCACACTCATTTGTTTCACCGCACTTTGCACATAAGATGAACGCATGCATGGAATTTATGGATGTGTATTTTGAAGTTTCAACTCCTTTGGGTGCAAGAGAAGTGACTAATGTGATATGTAATGCATGTGATGTAATCTTTGATGATATGTGTTTTTCTGTCGACTTGATTCTTCTATCTATACTTGAGTATGATGTCATTTTGGGCATGGACTGGTTGTCAAAACATTATGCACAATTAGATTGCCACTCTAAAGTAATTAAATTGTGCATACCTAATATATCGGTGGTAGAGCTAATAGGAAATGGAAGAGTTACACTAGCTCCCCTCATCTCACCTGTTAAGGCTAGGAAATCAATCTGTAAGGGAGCACAAGGACTCCTAGCGTTTGTGATTAACAAGCCTAAGAAAAAAAATCAGAAATTAGTGGGATACCTGCAATATCCGATTACCCTAATATTTTTCCTGAGGAACTCACTTCTCTACCCCCCGATAGGGAAATCGAGTTCACAATAGAGATCTTGCCTGGTTCAGCACCGATTGCTAAGACACCATATAAGATGGCTCCGATAGAAATGCAAGAGTTGAAAACCCAGTTACAAAAACTATTGGAAGTTGGATTCATCCGACCGAGTACATCCCCTTGGGGAGCACCTGTATTATTCATAAAGAAGAAAGATGGAACATTAAGGTTGTGCATTGTCTATCGAGAACTCAATAATGTTACCATTAAGAATAAATATCCTCTCCCGAGGATTGATGAGCTATTCGACCAACTTCAAGGAGCCACGGTGTTCTCAAAGTTTGACCTACAACAAGGTTACTACCAACTAAAGATAAAGGACGAAGACATACCTAAGGCTGCTTTTCGAACTAGGTATGGTCACTATGAGTTTGTAGTGATGCCTTTTGGATTGATAAATGCACCAGCTGCATTCATGGACTTGATGCATCATATCTTTAATCAATATCTGGACCAATTTGTAGTCATTTTCATTGACGATATTCTCGTGTATTCCAAAACAGAAAGAGAGCACGAACGCTATTTAAGAATTGTTCTAGATACACTACAAGAACAAAAATTATACGCCAAATTTAGCAAGTGTGAGTTTTGGCTAAGAGAAGTTGCCTTTTTAGGACACTTGATATCTGACGATGGTCTCGCTGTAGACCCAATGAAGGTGGAGACATTTACCAATTGGAAGCGTCCAGAGACAGTTACAGAGGTTAGAAGCTTTCTTAGACTAGCAGGTTACTACCGCAGATTCATTAAAGATTTCTCTAAGATTGCGGGACCACTCACGAAACTAACTCAGAAGCAAGTCAAGTTTGATTGGGACGAGAAGTGTGAGTCAAGTTTTGTAGAACTAAAGAGCAAACTCACAACGACACCTATTTTAGCGCTTCCTGATGGAAGTGAAGGATTTATGGTTTATAGCGATGCATCAAAAGAAGGACTAGGAGCGGTACTAATGAAAAATGGAAAGGTAATTGCATATGCCTCACGGAAGTTGAAACTATACGAGGCAAATTACCCAACGCACGATCTAGAACTTGTTGCCATTGTGTTTGCATTGAAGAAATGGCGACACTATTTGTATGGGACAACATTCACTGTCTTTACTGATCACAAAAGCCTCAAGTACTTATTCTCTCAGAAAGAACTTAACATGAGGCAAAGAAGATAGATTGAACTCATGGAAGAATACTGTTTTTCCATTCAATACCACCTTGGAAAAGCTAATGTAGTGGCAGACGCACTAAGTAGGAAGGCAAGCGTAGCCCGACTAATGATACAAGAATGGGAGGCATTAGAAGAGATGAGTGCATGGAATCCAAGGAGAATGGATTCACATCTGAATTGTGCCCATATCTCCATCAAACCAGATTTAAAAAATGAGATAAAGACGGCACAAAGTGAGGATGTGAAACTCCTAGAGTTAAAAGACAAAATACTGAAAGGCGATAGACCTGAGTTTAATATAAAAGAAGACGAGATCATAAGGTTTAAGTATCATCTTTGTGTGCCGAATAATGAAGACCTGAAAAGGAAAATCTTGATTGAAGCACACCGTTCCAGATATACCATTCACCCCGGAGGTAACAAAATGTATAAGGATTTGAAAAGACACTTTTGGTGGGTGAACATGAAAAACCAAATAGCAGAGTTCGTCGCTAGGTGTCTAACATGTCAACGAGTGAAGGATTAACACCAAAGACCCTCAGGATTACTTCAACCATTGGAGATTCTTGAATGGAAATGGGAATTAATCACAATGGATATTGTGACTGACCTCCCGTCGACACGAGGCGGCTACAATACCATTTGGGTAGTCATGGATCGACTTACAATATTGGCACATTTCTTACCTATTAAGAAAACTAACAGTCTCCAAAAACTTGCTCAGATGTATATTCGAGAGATTATTCGATTGCATGGGGTACCAAGGGATATCGTTTTAGACAGGGACCCCAGATTTGTATCCCGATTGTGGAAAAGCCTACACCATGAATTAGGGACCTCACTAAGCTTTAATACAGATGCACATCCTAAAACTGATGGGCAATCTGAGAGGACAATCCAAACCCTTGAAGACATGCTGCGAGCATGTGTACTTGATTTCCAAGGAAGTTGGGATTCTCATTTGCCATTAGCTGAATTCGCTTACAACAACAGTTACCAAGCAACAATCGGAATGGCACCATATGAAGCCTTGTATGGGAGAAAGTGTAGGTCACCGATTCATTGGGAAATTGATGATCAATGGACGCTAAAGAAAGTCAAAACACAAATAACGATCCCAAGAGTAGACCTAGTCTAAGAAGCTTTAGAAAAGGTCCGCTTGATTAAAGAGAGAATTCGAACTGCTCAGAGTCGTCAAAAGAGCTATGCCGACAAACGGAGGAGAGACCTAGAATTTGAAACGGGAAATGAGGTATTCCTAAGGCTTTCACCTCGAAAAGGACTAATTAATTCCGAAAATGGGGGGAAGTTAACTCCGAGATATGTAGGGCCATTCAAAATTCGGGAAAGGATTGGAACCTTAGCTTACCGCTTAGAGCTTCCAACAAAGCTTGCTAGAATGCACGATGTGTTCCATGTCTCGAGATTAAAAAGATACAAACCCGAACCGAATCACATCCTTACGAAGGAAATACCCCCAATAATGGAAAACTTGACATATAGAGAAAAGCCAATAAAGATCATCGATCATCAAATTCGTGAATTAAGGAGGAAACAGATTCCCTTAGTCAAAGAGGTATGACATCATCATGATCGTCCTGAAGATGCAACATGGGAAGTTGAGAGTGACATGCGTCGACATTACCCTGAATTATTTTAATGATAATTTGGGGACCAAATTTCTTTAAGGAGAAGAGGATGTGAGACCCTGTAAATTTGATGAATTTTGCTTTTATCTATATATTAATTAAATTCAATAAATGCCTTGCTATTAATATTATATTACCTCCTCATTGATTTCTTTTTAAATGGAAGAGTTATAAAACCTTAGAAATTTATAAAGTTTACTAAGTTTAAATATTTTAAAAATTAAACACCAATGTTAAGTCCTAAAGGTATATAGTTTAAGAAATATCCTAAAATATATTAAATGTTCTAATAATAATAATAATAATAATAATAATAATAATAATAAATTTTAACGATAGCCATAAGATCAAGTATTATGAGGATTGAAAATAAAAATATTTAGTATATTAAAAAAAGACTTTTCTCAGACTGCTAATGCTAATATTATGTCAAGTATGCGTAATGATAATATTATGTCAAGTACCGGCGTAATGAATAATTGCCCAATAAGATTAGTTATTAGAGAGGTACGTTGGCCTGTGTATCATGTTGAATTGCCTAATAAGATTAGTTATTAGAGAGGTACGTTGGCCTGTGTTTCATGTTGATATATCAGCCAAACCAATGAGACGTCATTTTGTGAGGCAACTTTATAGAAGGAATCAGACTCTTCAAATTTTTACCGTTCACGCTCCTGACATAGATATTATAGAAGATATATTAGCCAAACCTTATGGAGTAAATATTTTATTAGGCACGCACCCGCAATTTCAACCAATGAGCGCCAATCCACTTCCGCACTCAATCTATGATAACACGCAATCAGTTCCCACACACGCAAACCCTTCACCCATATCATACAATCAAAAAGGGGATTTAGTGTTTGAGAGACAGTGAGATTTATTTAACTAATATATCACAATCGCATTTTGTGTTCAAGCTAGGAGAAATAATAATCCAGACAACCCGGTAAGGTAAGCAGATTTTATATCTAAGCATTAATATTTCTTTTAAGAAAATCAATATCTTGAACCAAAAAAAAAATCCACCAAATTCTTCTATTCATTCTATAGGATCTATATGCTAAGAACGTTAAAGAAGGATCAAGAAAAACCCTTAGAATATCTCCAAGACTAATCTTCAAGACTAACTTGAGGTGGGTACAAACTAAACTATTTTTATTGTTTTACAAAAAAAAATGATGCATGCTCTAATTATATATTTGAAAATTTTGGTTGCATGTGAAATATATTTATAATATATTTATCTTTATGTTTTATAAGTATTCTTTTCTATTTGAAGTGACAATTGCATTTATATATTAATTGTTATTGTCTGTTGTGATTAAATGACCATGATATTTTATTCACATATTTGCATGTCATATAAAAATATTAATTGATGTTTATATGTTGTGATTTGGGAAATGAGAATGAAATGCAAGAATAAATGGATTAAAGATTTTATTTGGTAATTAAATAAAATTAGAGGATTTGCTTGCAAAAATATTGAGAAATATTGGACAAGGAATAAATAAAAATAAAAATTATTATTTTCTTAGGATGTTCTCACATTTTGGGTGAATATTGACAAGTTTTGGACCTTTACGGACAAAGTCGTAAATCTTATAAAGTTTAGGGGCCAATTTGCAAATCCCTAAAACTCATTAGAAAAAATCTGAGAAATTCAGTTTAAGGACTTTTTTAAACTCTTATGAACCTACTGGACTCATGTTTAATATTTCATAAATATTGGAGTTCATAATCGAGAGTTAACGCCTAAAAGGTAAAAAATATAATTTTGAGAAAGTTGAGGGTCAAAAGGCATGTTTTAGAAAACCTACTAATATTTCTTTGAAATATAATAAATTTCAACTCTTTTAGGTCTAATATATCATATCCATCCCTAATAACTTTTTTTAACTTGTGAAAATGTAAAATTTAAATTATTCGCTAAAACTAATTTGTAGAAATTTTGGGGTCAAATTATAATTTGAATAATAAATAAATAATAAATATTATGACCATAAATTCTGTATTTTATTTGAAAAGTTTAAGATTTATTTTTTTTTTACATCAAGGCGACCTTTGATTCACGAGTTATGAATTTTTAAAGAAACTAGTCGACTTTTGTCGTCTAGCCAAAATAAAGGGAGCTAAATACAAATTACTAAAAATGACCCCCACCCTTAAAATAGTTATTACCTACTGTCATATTTTTGGTTTTGAAGTTTGAATCGTTCATTCCGATCCCTAGTCCATGGAATATTAATTTTCTAAAAAAAATGAGTATTTTAAAATAGTGACTATTATTTTAATTAAATAAAGTAGTTAAAGTTTAATTACCTTAACACTTTTACAAAACTCCAAATAATGATTTTTTGATCATAAATTTAATTTAATTTTATTGAAATTATTTTAATAAAGATTGACTAATAAAAATTTAAAATACAAAAAGGTTCCATTTTTATAGAATTTAATTATTTTACTCTAAACTTGTAACTTCCAATTCCATGTCGCTTGGTCCATAATTCTCGATAATTCTATCTCGACACATACGAGATATATTGAATAAAATTATTCTCTAAACACATTGTTTATTTAAA
The DNA here is from genome assembly GCA_014905375.1 of Phtheirospermum japonicum. NCBI lineage: Eukaryota > Viridiplantae > Streptophyta > Magnoliopsida > Lamiales > Orobanchaceae > Phtheirospermum > Phtheirospermum japonicum. Next base: position 431,648 of record BMAC01000389.1, on the reverse strand, counting down.
AATCTTATCTCTCACACACATATCACCTAACTCCAATTATTATTAAAAGTGATTGAGCATCACATCCATGTTGACATTGTGATGGACCTTCGAGTCTTATGTGATTGAGTCAATGTGGTATATYGGGCCCAGTGTGGTATGGATYGAGCGAGTCAATGATCGAACATCGTGGCTGTGGTCTTGAACCGTTTCCCCATGACCTAATCCCGCAACTGGCGGACGGAGTGTCCAAAGGAAAGTGGGTCGTAGATAGGATATAATCGCGATTATGACAATCTCTAGTTAAACACCTGAGCTAAAGAGTTGTCGTGCTTGATCGTTATAAGGTTGGCGTGGGCTTCGGCCAAAATAGTGGGCTACGGCCAAATGAAGATAATGAATGGGCGTCATAAGGAGAACATAAATATCAAGTCATCTAGATGCGATTTGGACGTTAATGTGAAATTGATTGTGTTGGAGAGCTAGTCCTTCGAGGACCTACGCTCGACGAGTGAATGCATGGAGTGTAGTCCTATGGATTTACACTCACCGTCTGGTCATTATTAAATGGTTGCATCGAATTTATATTCTTTTACATTTATTTACTTTGAACAAAACATGCATCAAGAATTTTATAAGAATATTTTCCAATTACAAATGTTTGTACTCAACTTCAAATGTAGCCACACTTGCACATCATCACCCGCTCACTGAGATTTTTGTCTCACTCCACCTACTTTTATTTTTAAACCAAAACCAGACGTCGATAACGCTTGCACCAAGGTGGAGGACCACGAGGAGTAATAGTTGAAGACCCCGTGTTGGGGAATTATGAATTGTAATAAATAAGATACTCATTTGAGATTTATTTCCGCTGCAGACTTTAAGTACTCCTAATTATTCAATAATATGTAAGATATTTAATCGGGTGAACACCCGATAAGTTTGTTGGTTACTGACATAGCCGACATTATCTGTACTATTGAACAAGTTATGTTATTATCGAATAGTCACACCTTGTCTCCGTCGGGGCGTGACACTTCGCCCACTCCATCCTGAGCTGGGAATCTCAACTTCATGTGATAGACTGAAATTACAACCTGGAATTTGCTTAGGGATGGTCTTCCTAACATAACGTTATAAGAAGAAGTTGCATCCACCACCAAGAATCGCACCATCCTGGTCTATCTAAACGGCTCTTCCCCCACCGTGACTAGGAGGTTTACTGTGCCCAGAGGTTTCAACCCTCCCCCTTCAAAACCCACCAGCGAGGTCGTGACCTCCTCTAATTCCATATCTAAATTCATCTTCCTGAAGCAGTCATAAAACATGATGTCCGTTGAACTTCCCATATCCAAAAAGATCCGCCGGACATTGTAGTTAGCGATGGTAGCTGTTATGACTAGAGTATCCATGTGTGGAGCCAGGATACCATTCTCATCCTCGGACCCTAAGTAAATTTCTGGACTCGGTGCTATTTGCCCTACCTCGCGTGTCCTTTTAGCCAGATCTTTCGCTACCCGCACATAACTATTCTGGGTCCACTTAGAATGTTCATCCCATTCTCCACCTGTGATCATTAGGATTTCACCTCGTACGACCTGAGCTTGGTCACTCTATCTCCCACTGCTTCGTCCATTATCTTGCTCATGCTTATTCAGTTGGGGCCGGTCTCGCCTGCGAGAGTCAGACCTGGGCTCCTCCCTCCTCATTTGTACATACTCCTTGAGGTGCTCTGCCTGCACCAACCTTTCTATCTCATCCTTCAGATGGGTGCACTGATCCGTATCATGGCCGTACTCATTATGGTAATGGTAAAATCGGTCAGATCATTCTTTCTTCGGCTTTTGGGAATAAGTTCTAGGCCATTTGAGATCAGGATGTCGCTCAATTGCCTGCAGGATCTCCCCTTGAGGTGTAGCCAGAGGTGTGTACTGATTTGAACATATTTGTATGTGATTTTCGTGTATTTTTGCATCGTGTGTTGTGTACTTTTAAGTATTTTAGGTTTATCTTTTTATCATTTTTCTTCCTTTTGATGTTTTTCATCTCGTTTGGTGTTTAATGTGATTTTACTTTATTTTATATGAAATAATCTAATTTTGTTTTATTTTGGTGTTATAGTTCGAGAAGATGAAGATTGGATAAGCAATGTGCTGTGCTGACACTGGGTACCAGTCTGACACTGGGTTACCCAGTGTCCGAGCCATGCTGACACTAGCTGCCGCAGCCTGGCTCGCGTCGACTGACGCACCGTCAATGTAAATGTTCTGTTGCGTCGATCCTAGCTCTGTCGATCGACGCACTGCCTGGTTGACGCGTGCAGCCTGGCCCACGTCGACTGACGCACCGTCGACGCACCATCGATGCAAATGTTCTGTTTCGTCTATCCTAGATCCATCGATTGACGCACTGCCTGGTCGACGCGTGTAGCCTGGCTCGCATCGACTGATGCACCGTCGACGCACCGTCGATGCTCCGAAAGTTTGAGCAGTTATTTTCGAAAAATCTATAAAAGCTGGTGGTTTTCTTCATTTTCAAGTGCTGAGACGAGGGGGAAAGGTCCAGATATTGTAGAAGAAACTCGGTTCATACGACCATTTCAATTTAAGCAAAATTAGAGTTAGATAGTTCGTACTTCATCGTTTCTATGCCGTCCGTTGTTCAAGTTCATTTCTCGTCGCTGAAGATCGATGGATGGATGATGCTTTTCTAGATAATAAGTTTTTATGCACTTTTCTTATTTGTTCTTATAGTGTAACTTTGAATTTCGTTTTACTTTGATGTTGAACTTTAATAGCATAATTTAGTATAATCCTTTTACCGTTTTTCTCGTTTTTAGTTTATGTTTATTTGCTTCGATAGTTTAGTTGTGGTTCTCGTAGATTAGTATTTCGATGCTTATGTATTTTCTCATTACATGCTTTGTTTATGCTTGAGGATGGTTTTTATTAATGCTTATGTTCATGCTTTGGTGTAAATGTTTATTGAGGTTATATTGTTGATTATGTTCATGCTTGTTGGTTGAGATTTATCGTTCTAGTGTGCTTAGGGTCGTTCAGAACCATCGGGATTGACAACCCCGATCGTGGAGACGATTCCGGTGCACTTGACCTTTGTTTTATTAATCGTTTTAAAGCTTTTAATTTTATTGCTCGTAGATGTTAGAAAACCTCAAACTAAATTGGATCGAGTGTTTAGTTTAGTTTAGTTTTTATTTTTTGTTTCTACATAAGTAAAATCGAACATCGAAATAATTTCCAAGTAGTCTTCCTTATGATTCGACTCGAGTCAACTTATCGCCTACAATAGCTCCGTTCTCTTGCGGACGAGCTTTTCATTATTTTAAACGCGAGAAAGTTCGATTCAAAATTTGGCGCCGTTGCCGGGGAAGGCTAAAGGCTACGATTTTTTGGTGTTTGCTTTTATTTGTGTGTTTGTGTTAGTATTTGTTGTTGATTTTTATTTTTTGTTTCTTTTTGTTCTTTCTGGTACGCTTAATCTTGTTTGTTGAGTATTATGCTTGTAGCCGATTCTTCGACGATTTGAGATTTGTGATTGAAGATGGTAAAATATAAAGTTAGTTCGCCATATGATGACCCTTATGCTCCAACTCTCGATTGTCAAGTTCCTCCACCACATTATGACATGTATGCTCCGAGCGGTCGAGAATGGGCCCATGGTTTTGACTATCCCGGCCCATGTCCTTCATGTTGCTGTAATCCGAGCATGGATTCTTATGCACCGTCTCGTGGGTATTATGATCCGGGTCTTGAAGATTCTTATGCTCAATTTGTCCCGCCTTATCCGTACGCGAACTCGTATGCTCCTACGTTTCAAGATTTCCATTCTTCGAGCTACGACGTTTACACTCCACCCACAACCAATGCGTATATTTCGAGCGGCGATCATTCCGTCACTGTTTCTCAAGATCTTTTAGCCGAGATCATGGAAGCGACTCGACGTATGGATGAACGCATAGAATGTATGGATAAACGCATAGAACGCCTCGATATTCAATTAGAGCCTTTTGACAACAAGGTGTACGAGCTAGACCAACCTTGTCATGAGGAGTTGCCCGTCTTTGATAAGGAAAATTCCACATTTGTTGATGGCAATTCCAGCATTGATGATATTTTGAACGAGGTGTGCGAAGATGTGAAATTTGTGGGTGAGAAGAAGGAGGTGGAAGTTGGTATTGACTCTCCCGTGTTTTTTGAGGAAGTTGTGCATCATTATGTGGGAGAGTCACTGTAAGGTGAATTTATTGAACCTCTTTCCGTGCCACCTGACGCTTTGTACGAACATGAGATTGAGGGATTTGACGAGATAGTTGAGAAGGAGCCCGTTTGCCCTCTTTTAAGCCCAAATTCTACTTTTCATGACTTTGAGGGCGTTGAGGCGGTGATCAAGGGAATGACAGAGCACGGTTTGGTTGATAAACATTTCAGGTGCTCAAAAGATTTTCTAAGTCTTCCTTTGATCGAGGATCACCCCGTGTGCCCATTATCTTTTGATTTATTCGAGGTGATCGATTACTCGCGGTTCCAACCTCCGAAGCTAGTTGGAGTGTTCTGTATCTGGGGTTCTGCTTTTTGTGCTCGCCTTGGTGATTATCATCGCCAATTCTTGCTTTTGGAGAATACTAAGGCGTGGCACGATCGTCATCTATTTTTAGACCCGGGATGACATCGACCGTGGAAGCCGTCAAGCTAAAGACGTTAAATAAGCGCTTCTTGGGAGGCAACCCAAGCCTTTTTAATCTTATTTGTTATTGTTTGTTTTCGTTCTTTTTGTTTTCGTTTCAGGTTCCCCTCGACTGTGAAGCCCGTTAGATGATCTTGGATGCTCAACTCATCATCACAAGCGTGATTTCAGGGACGTATCTCTCCTTCTCTTATCTTTTACCATACTTAGCTTAATTTCTCATTTTATACAATGTGGACATTGTATGGTTTAAGTGTGGGTGGGTGGGGGAGGGGGGTTGTCCTTGGTTTGGTTAGTAATTTTTGTATGCTTGATTGTGGTTGATTTGAGTTGTGTGTATTTATATTGACTGGAACCTTGACGAAGTGACGTGGTTAGATGCTTTGGTTAGGATATTTAGATTTCCGTTCGAACAATAGTGTAATTGTGGGGAATGAAGTGTAATTAGTCTATGAAGTGTCTTGTCTTCTGTTTTATTCTTGTTTCGTTCCAAAGAGTCGAATACTCTTTACTAGCCCCGTTTTCATTTAACCTCTATAGGACTTTATGTAATCTTTCTTTTTTATTTTGGAGACGTTAAAACTCCACGTGCGATATTGAAGAATGTTATCAATTGCACTTAGCAACGTAAGACTGGAGTCAATGAACTCTCGTTGTTGATTGATGTAAATTATGTTCGTTTAGTACCTTATCTCTTTAGGTACTCATAAAAAAAATATAAAAAAAAGAAAGAAAGAAAAAGAAAAATAAAAAAAAGAAAAAAAATAAAAAAGAAAAAAAAAATAAATAATAAGTACAAGAAGAGAAAACCTTGTACAAGTTGAGTTTTTTATTTTTATTTTTATTTTTATTTCTTAGATTGTATTGTTAAAGAGGTGTATAGATGACTGGGCTAGTCAGGTGACGATTTGGCAGTTTGAGCAGGGTCAGACTTTGGCCGAGGCATGGATGGGTGACGTACATGGAGGTCAACTCGTTACTTTTAGGTGTTCGGAAGCTAGTCTAAATATCTTATCTCAACGTTATCGTGTCGTCCTTTTAGTTGAGTTTTTAGTCGATCTAATGCATTAACTTCTTGAATCATATGGATGCATTAGTAATTAAGTCATCGGGTAATTAGCTTTTCCTTGTCTACGTCTAGATTAGATTTTGCTTGAGGACAAGTAAAAAGCTAAATGTGGGGGAATTGATTTGTACATATTTGTATGTGATTTTCGTGTATTTTTGCATCGTGTGTTGTGTGCTTTTAAGTGTTTTAGGTTTATCTTTTTATCGCTTTTCTTCCTTTTGATGTTCTTCGTCTCGTTTGGTGTTTAATATATTTTTACTTTATTTTATATGAAATAATCTAATTTTGTTTTATTTTGGTGTTATAGCTCGAGAAGATGAAGATTGGATAAGCAATGTGCTGTGCTGACACTGGGTTACCCAGTGTCTGAGTCATGCTGACACTAGCTGCCGCAGCCTGGCTCGCGTCGACTGACGCACAGTCGACGCAAATGTTCTGTTGCATCGACCTAGCTCTGTCGATCGACGCACTGCCTGGTTGACGCGTGAAGCCTGGCCCGCGTCGACTGACGCACCGTCGACGCAAATGTTCTGTTGCGTCGATCCTAGCTTTGTCGATCGACCCACTGCCTGGTCGACGCGTGCAGCCTGGCTCGCGTCGACTGACGCACCGTCGACGCTCCAGCAGTTTGAGCGGTTATTTTCAAAAAATCTATAAAAGCTGGTGGTTTTCTTCATTTTCAAGTGCTGAGACGAGGGGGAAAGGTCCAGATATTGTAGAGAACCCTCGGTTCATGCCACCATTTCAATTCAAGCAAAATTAGAGTTAGATAGTTCGTAGTTCGTCGTTTCTATGCCGTCCGTCGTTCAAGTTCATTTCTCGTCGCTGAAGATCGATGAATGGCTGATGCTTTTCTAGATAATAAGTTTTTATGCACTTTTCTTATTTGTTCTTATAGTGTAACTTTGGATTTCATTTTACTTTGATATTGAACTTTAATAGCATAATTTAGTATAATCCTTTTACCGTTTTTCTCGTTTTTAGTTTATGTTTATTTGCTTCGATAGTTTAGTTGTGGTTCTTGTAGATTAGTATTTCGATGCTTATGTATTTTCTCATTACATGCTTTGTTTATGCTTGAGGATGGTTTTTATTAATGTTTATGTTCATGCTTTGGTGTAAATGTTTATTGAGGTTATATTGTTGATTATGTTCATACTTGTTGGTTGAGATTTATCGTTCTAGTGTGCTTAGGGTCGTTCAGAACCATCGAGATTGACAACCCCGATCGTGGAGATGATTCCGGTGTACTTGACCTTCGTTTTATTAATCATTTTAAAGCTTTTAATTTTATTGCTCGTAGATGTTAGAAAACCTCAAACCAAATTGGATCGAGTGTTTAGTTTAGTTTAGTTTTTATATTTCGTTTCTACGTACGTAAAATCGAACATCGAGATAGTTTCCGATTAGTCTTCCTTGTGATTCGACTCGAGTCAACTTATCGCCTACAATAGCTCCGTTCTCTTGCGGACGAGCTTTTCATTATTTTAAATGCAAAAATGTTCGATTCATGTACCTCTCGAAACGAGGTCGTCCTCCAACCAGATCAGTCTTGGGTTTCTTCATCGAGGTCCTGTCCTCTCTATTAGGCCGCTCCCTTCTTTTTTCCCTATCTTCTTTGATCTTCAAGGCCTCCTCTAGATGAATGTATTTTTATGCTCGTTCCAAGAGCTCTCTGAATTTCAGCGCTGGCTTCATGACCAGCGACCGAAAAAATTCTCCTCTCCTGAGCCCCTGTGCTAGAGCGTTAACCAGGAGCTCCTCAGATGATGATGACACCTCTAGTTTTACATCTGTGAATTGCTTGATGTATGCGCATAGATTTTCATTTTACTTCTGTTTTAGGCTGAATAATTCCAGCGGCATCTTCTGGTACTTCCTACAGCTGGTAAATTGGTGTAGGAATCCCGAGCTGAATTCGTCGAAGTTGCTTATAGAGCGCGGAGGCAACTGACTGAACTAGAGCTGGGTCGACTTCGTAAAAGTCATCGGGAAGACCCATCACATGACCGTGTCTGAGAATTTGTGCAAAGTCATCGCGATATCAAACCGGCTCAGGTGATCTTATGGATCTTTGTCCCGTTGTATTCAAAGCCCATGGACCGATAAGAAGCCGGTACATCATCGCGCATAACCGCGTCCGTGAATGAGGTACCCCTCCGTGCTGGCACCATGCCCGCACTCGCCATCTTTCTCTTAACCTCCCTGACCTCTTTCTGCAAGTTTTGCATCTGCTCGGTGAGGTCTGAGTTGGCTTTGCTCGATGTTTCACTTTTATAAGCGGAGAAACTCTCTTCCTCTTCTTGGAGAGGAGTTCAGACCGTGCACTGGGTTTGCAGTGGCTCCGTCTCCGGCGGTGGGGCTGCGTTGGAGGGGGGTGTTGAGAGCTCAACAAACCTTCTATCCACCGCTACTTCCACCGCCTTGCCAATGAGGTCCGACAATTATCTTAGGAAGGACTCGTTCAGCAAACCACCGTCCGTTTCCGTGGCTCCACTAGGAGGAGGTTGTGCTGCGCCTGGTCTGTCTGTCGCCGACAGTTCGGCTGCCTCTGGGCGCCCGTCGGTGTGGCAGAGCTTGGTGTGCCACCCAGCTCCACCACCAAATCCCGTCGAAGTCTGTCTGATGCCATGGTTTTCTCACGTCTTAGCCCTAGATTTCCCACAGACGGAGCCAATTGTTTCACCCAAAAAACTTGCCACAAAAGAAACTTCACCTCCGCCTGAGAATTTCCCGACCTGCTATACATAAAAACACATTAGAAAGGAGCACCGGAGGTTTTCCGATGGAAATCTCTCCGATGCTTAAATCAATAAGCGTTTTAATCGGAATAATCTAAAGTAAGAGAAGAGTGCTGAAAAAATTATACCCCTCTCAGCCTTGGGGATGAGATATACATAGTTTTCGCCCAGTGGGGACCCCTTCTGGGATCTCAAAAATAGAAAGCCCGCGAATCTTGGGCCGTTACATGGGCTAACCTGACCTGGAAGCTTCCTTCCAGCATACAGGTCAGCTCTGCCCCATGGGACCCTCTCCGGGATCTCGGAAACAAACCCGCAAATCTGGGGCCGTTATATGGGCTGACCTGACCTGGAAGCTTCCTTCCGACACATAGGTAAGCTCTGCCACATGGGGGTCTTCTCTATTCCTAACTTGACCTTTGGAATCCTTAGTTAGGTCGTGCTCATCAATCCTTTTCTCCTCATGCCACATATTCAAGCTCATCCCAACCACTCTTTGTCCAGTCCACATGGGATTAGGATTGGCTCGCATCATTAGTGCGAGTCTCTTCCTCTTTGGGCATGTTGTTTCAAGTAAAGGGTTAAAAGTTGATAAAACAAAAATTGATGATATTGAAACCCTTCCACCAGCTAAATATGTTAAAGGGATTAGAAGTTTTCTTGGATACGCGGGATTTTATCGGCGTTTCATAAAAGATTTTTCTAAAATTTGCCGCCCGTTGTGTAAATTGTTAAATAAAGATGTGCCTTTTGAGTTTGATGATAAATATCTTGATGCTTTTAAATTATTGATGGAAAAACTCACACATGTACTGGTTGTAGTTGTACCCGATTGGTCACTACCATTTGAGATTATGTGTGATGCGTCTAACGATGCGGTAGGGGCTATTTTGGGGCAACGGGTCGATAAATTGCTAAGGGTAATATACTATGCTAGTCTCATGCTGAATAGTGCACAACGTAATTACACTACCACCGATCGTGAATTATTTTCCGTAGTATTTTTATTAGATAAATTCCGTTCTTATATAATTGGGTTAAAAGTAATTTTGCACACCGATCATGCATCCTTGCGCCACTTATTTGTTAAAATCCAAAGTAAACCTAGGTTGATTCGTTGGGTTCTCCTTTTGCAAAAGTTTGACATTGAAATCAAGGACAGAAAAGGATGTGAAAATGTGGTTGTCGATCATTTATCTCACATGTTAGTAGATAATGAGTCTAGTAAACTTTATTTTATTGATGACATTTTTCCATATGAGGATGCTAACATTGTTAAAAACATTGGCGAGTCTTGGTATGCTGATTTTGTCGATTATCTTGCGTGTAATATTATGCCTAACCACCTTTCGGCACAAGAAAGGAAGAGACTTTTATCTAAATGCAGAAGTTTCTTTTGGGACGATCCATACCGATACAACGTTGCAAGGATGGACTTTATCGAAGGTGTGTGCCGGACGAAGAAAAGAGTGACGTGTTGAGGTTTTGTCATGACGAGGGAGGACATTTAGGGAGTCATAAGACTGCATTAAAAGTCCTCTTATCCGGTTTATATTGGCCCTCACTATTCACCGACGCACACCATTACTTCAAGACATGCGATATTTGTCAAAGGTCGGGCTCGATAGGAAAGATGAATGAGATGCAATTGGTTCTGAATCAAGTAATCGAAATCTTCGATGTATAGGGCATCAATTTTATGGAACCATTTCCGAAGAGTGGAGAGTATGAGTACATCCTTGTTGGAGTTGATTATGTCTCAAAATGGGTGGAAGCAATACCAACTTGGAAGACTAACTCCGAAATTGTTCTCAAGTTCTTACACGAGAACATATTCAGCCGTTTTGGAGTGCCAAGAGCGATAATAAGCGACGGAGGGAGCCATTTCTGTAACCGTGCTTTCGAGCGGTTGATGAGAAAATACGGGGTGCGACACAAAGTAGCAACCCCCCTACCATCCACAAACATCGGGACAAGTGGAAACAAGCAATCGACAAATCAATGGCATTTTGGAGAAGACAGTGAAGCCAAACCGCAGAGATTGGGCAATGAAACTCGTTGATGCATTATGGGCATATCGAACGGCCCATAAAATGGTATTGGGCATGACTCTTTTTCGTTTAGTGTATGGAAAGGCTTGTCATCTTCCGGTTGAGTTAGCACACAAGGCGGAATGTGCAATACGAAATCTAAATATGAATGTGAACGAGGCCGACGAATTTTGGAAGTTGGAATTGAGCGAGCTTGAGGAAATAAGGAACGATTCCTATGAGATGGCGTCGGCAAGCAAGCTAAAGATGAAAGACATACAAGACAAAAAGCTTGTTCCAAAAGAACTGGAGGTAGGGAATCTAGCCTTACTATTTAACTCACGTTTTAAAATTTTCCCAGGGAAACTCAAGTCAAAATGGAGTGGGACATATTTGATCTCTAGTATCAACAAATTTGGGGCCATTACTTTATAACGACAAGAAAAGAAACTCCACATTCCAAGTCAATTTCCATCGGGTAAAATTATACCATGGGGGACCCATTCCCAAAACTGATCGTGAGGTCATGCTACTTGACGATCCACCTCAAGACTCGTGAACCAGAACGAGGTAATGTCTAGCAAAGGACGTTAAAAGTTGCACTTCTTGGGAGGTAACCCAAATGTTTTTATAATTATTTTTATCGTTGTATATATATTTTTTTCATACTAGCAGTTGTTATTCATGCTTTAAAATATTTAGAAAGCTTCAAATCAACCTTCAGCACAGACATCCGATCGGAGGAATGGAGGAAACCGGTCAGATCAAACTTTTTGGACTACTATCCGACCGGATAATGGTGATGACCGATCGGACAAGAAAATGCATACAATCCGATCAGACAAATAGTATCCGATCGGATGTTGCGGCGAAATCAACTGATTCTGAACGCAGATTTGGTAAGTGTATTACGCAAAGTAAGCCTGATTTGATGAGGATTATGCTGAATATTAGCTGATTCTCGAATTTTTTATTTTTGGTACTCAAGGAAAAAATTAGGAATGACCCGATTTCCAAGATTCTTAAACTCCCTTCCCCTAAGCCTCTTACCCCTATAAAAACCCAAAGTAAGAGTCCTTATTCTTCACAACTATCTTCTTCTTTACAAATCCATGGTGTTTGAATACTCATTGGAAGCCATGAGCGAAAAACCACCTACCGCCAACTTTGGTTACGGATGGGTCACTAGAAAAAAATATGAGGGTATGGTGGAGAGATTCGAAACAAAATTGGAGGAGCAATGGGAGACAATGAACAAGCTAAGGGGCGACATCTCCAACTACATCTTTGAGGAGATTACACTAACGGAGGACATAGCCACACTCAATAGTACTTGTCCAAGGCGGATGACAAAATCATCGAGCTAAAGGCTAGAATCAACAAGATGGAGGAGGAGATTAAGGACCTCGAAGACATAGCCTATAAACCTAACCCCGACTCCATGCCCAAATAGCGTTTTAGGATCTTAGTTCTTTGTTTACCTTAAGCTTATGCAATTATGATTAGGATTCGACTTGTTTGGTTGAATTTAAGCTTGAATAAGAGCAATTATGATCAATTACCTTTGATGCTTCAAGAAAATGAAAAGAAGCTTCACAATAGCAGCTAACAGAATACGCATATTGGCCCCTTAACATCTCAATTATACTCTCACAAGCCTGTAGGATAGTTGGAAAGCGAACAAACCAATTCCTCATCTGTGCTAATGCCTGGAGAGATTCCAATCGTGAGAGAGATAGAGGGGGACAACTCTAAAATTTGGCAGAAATAAGGATTCCCACCCCAATTGTCCTTTGCCATTTTGGGGGTGGTCTGATTAGTTGTGGTCGCGTCGGGGAGGTTGATTAGGGCTTAGAATGGGTGGATTAAGAGGACGGCGGCATGCAACTCCAGAGACCAGTGTTGATAAAATGGGACGCGAATCACGGCGGCGATGGCGAGCACCGCCCAGAGACCCGGTTGCAGGCACTCGTGCCATGTCGGTGAGATTTGGCGGAGTATTCAATGAGCACGAGGAGAAATGACGGAGAGGAAAAGAAGGAAAGGGATCAATAGATTTGTTTAGAATGGACGGTGGAGATCAGTAGATCAAGGAGCACCAGGATCCGTGACGTGGCGTTGGATTTTTTCTATTTTTGTATTTTTATTTTATATATACATTCTACGGTGGTTAACAAAAAACCACCGTAAAAACTTAAACATTCTACGGCGGTTATTTGTAAACCGACGTAAAAGTTTGAAGCCAGCTGATTTTAACGTCGGTTTACAAAAAGCTGCCGTACAATGTTTGAGATTTTACGGCGGTTGTTTGTAATCCATTGTTAAATGTGTCACATTTAAGGCGGTTCATAGTGAACCGCCATTAAATTCAGTTGATATCCAATTTTAACGTCGGTTTTGAGGAAACCGCTGTAAAATGACCTTTTTAACGGCGATTTTAGCCACAACCACCGTTCAAAGTATTTTAATACGGTTTTCAGTGAACCGCCTTTAATTAACAGCCTTAGAAATCTATTTCTGTAGTAGTGAGTAGGCTGGATGGCGCGGAGATGGCAGGAAGATGGCTGCAAGATGGTTGGAGTAGGCTAGATGGCAGCAGGGTGGCGCGGAGATGGCTGGGAGATGGCCACCATTCCAGAATGGTTTCCCTTTTGGAGCTCCTTCTTGGCACAACTTTGGCAAGCCCTTGGCAAGGAGATGGCTTGATTTTTGGCCTTCATACCTTAGCTTTAATTCAAATCATTAAATCACCTATTAAATGAGAGTTTTAAACATAAAAATCCAAGAATTTCACCAACCTTAAATCAATTAAAACCATTTAACCCAATTACACATAAAATCAAAAGAAGAACACAAACACGAGCAAAACACAACAATTACATGCAAAACAACTACCTCACACTTATCGGTTTGTTCGTCCTCGAACAACGAAAAGGATCGAGACTGTACATGTAATGAACATTGTGTAAAACGAGAAATCCTTGTGCTTATCCTTGTTAATATGATGATAGTATCAACATATATTCGCTATCATCAAGCATTGCTCGTATTAATTTTTCTCAAATGAAAGCCACATCGATGACTTCCTCTCAAATGGAATTTTGAGGGTGTTCGCTCAATTTGCTCAAGTGTATAAGGGACGTGTTTACGCACAAGTCGAGCAATACATGCACCTCAAGATTTCACAAATCGGACGCTCAAAATTGCTCGTAGTACACGACCAAACAAGAATAGAAAGAGGTCTTAATTCTGGATTGTAATGTTGGCTCTTTGGTAAGGTATGGAACATTTGGATATAGTGGCTTACACACGATCAAACGTGATAAATAAAAAGCACAACCCTAATCTCTAAAACCCGATGCTTATAATCGCTTCACCTTTCCAAATTCACCAAACTCTCATTCGAAACCCTTTCGTATTCTCACACGCTTTTTCGAATTCATTTCACAACACTTAGAAGCTTTTTGAATTTGCTTCTTTTTACTAAACTTAGACTTTTTGAATTAGGCTTTTCACTTGAACGCACGCTTTATCACTTTTCGTGATTTGTGTTGGAGTAATATTCTTCTTCTCCCTTTTTTTCTTTCTTTTTTAATAAGCAACTCAAAAGCCGAAATCCACAATCGATTTCCCTCACATTTCTTGTCAACTAATCATACACTCTTATCTCACAATTTATGAAGATATAAGATCTAAAATCGAGCTCGGCTAACAAGAAACGGGATATAGGCTCAAGGGGCTCGTTTGGGATTTTTAAAGTAGCTTAAATATATGGATATGGCCGGAACAAGGGTGATATATGTGCCTCGAGGTCATTTTCGAATTCAATCATGTACGAGCAAAATCAAACCTCCTCAATGCAATTTCCATAAAAATGCAAGCAAGCCGATAAATCACACAAGGCTACTCACTAGTTTGCACCGAATTTGGGAGCAAAATCAAAAGAGCTTTTAGAGCTTTGCAATCTTTTCACGAGAAAATGTTGATTATATATATATATATTATATATATATATATATATATATATATATATATATATAGGCGGATTTTGGACGAAGCACAAAAGTTTAACCCCTCATAGAAGAGGCCATAAACATGCAAAAACCCGACAAGTAAACTATTCAAACTTCCAAGCACGTGGAGTTATTCAAAATGTAATAAAGACTTAAAAGATACATAAATTAACTCAACCATATAAATTCGCAAATAGTAAGCGTCACTTCGCCAAGAATGCTTCACTTCACCAAGGCTCGAGTTAAGAACAACAAATCATGCTTGATAAAAACCCAGACCCGAACCACCTACCCACCCAACACTTAAACCATGCAATATCCGCATTTTAATGAAAACCAAGTAAAAGGAGGGGGAATAGAAACTTCCTTAACCGAGAGAGTTTGAGTCGAGCTCGGTAGGGTCCACCTAGGCATCTAAGCAATCCAATCAGAAATTGAACATGTCTATTATCTTCCAGCTTCATGAACGTTACTAACTTATCAAATCGCCCAAGGTTGAAGTCGAAAAACCAAACCTAGAAAAGAAAATCACATAAAATTAAAAAAACACAAGAAAATATGTACATAAACCCAAACAAAACAAAACTAAAGACCAAAAAGGACCAAAAGACAACTCAAAATTTTGTTTTTTTTAGTTTTCAATTTTTCAAATGTCTTTGGATTTTCATTTTAAGAAGAAATAAAGAAAGGAAGAAAGAAAATAAAAGAAATAAACGAGAAGAACTTGGTTTGCCTCCCAAGAAGCGCTTGTTTTACGTCATTAGCTCGACGTACTCCCTTTTGGTCAAGGTGGAAAGATCACGGGAGGGTCCACCAAAACAATCTCCTCCTTGTAGGGAGGATCCACTCCTTGGAACGTCCTTGGTGCATTGCATAGCTCAAATAGTACTCGCCAAAAAGCAAAAGTTCCAAGCGGGCAATCGACACTCATCTCGGCTAGGTCCTCGGGTTGAATGGTTGTTTTGAAGCAAAAGGAATATTGGCCGACTAGCTTGTTCAATCTTTTATCGAAAAATGGGGGAGGGAAATGATCTCTCTTGGTAGCCACTTTCAACTTCTTAAAATCGATCAACGTCCTCCAACTTATTTTATCCCTCGTGGCCAACAACCCTCCTTCTTCATCTTCAAGAATTAACAAGCCGCTCGTCTTGGGCACTAAATCAATGGGCTTTACCCACTTACTTTTGGACATCACGAACATCAAGCCCTCCAATAACAACCTCCTCATCCCGGCTCTCACCATATCTTCAAGACTCGAATTCAAAGGGAAACTCCCTCAACTACTTCTGGTATCCAATCAATAGCACTCTTAAGAATATCAAGCCCTTTAACCATCCTCTCCTCCTTTTCTTCTCGATGCGAATTTGAAAGGAAAATAATCGACTTGCTCTCCTCTTCCTCCTCAAGATAATCGTCAATTTTTTCAATCTTATCATCAAAAGCCCCCACCTCCCCCTATAAAAAGTCTTCGTTGCCCTCAACGACACATCGAGAATCATTTACAAACAAATCGGAGTCACATAGAGGCACATCAGACTTATCATGTAGAACAAGGGGATCATCTTCACAACATCCTTCAATATCGACGTCCGGGCCAACCACCTCCTCATTGGTCTTTTCCTCCATATAAGCTCGCTCGACTATACCTTCGATCATGTCCATATATATCCGATCGATAATAGAATTTTTTGAAATAGAAAGCAAAGTGAGGTCCACGGGGGTGGAATCAAGAGGAGTAAGAACACTCGGAATTGAAAACACCTCCTCCTCCGATGGCGAGATGACCTTATTAACAACCACCCCACACTTATCGAGGATAGTATCGAGTGAGTCCGATGCTTCGGGAAAAGATTGCATAGCGAGCATGAGGGTTGGATCAGAGACGGGGTGGGTTTTTTTTTGCTGCTGCGTTATGACAAAATAAGGCAGGGAAGGAGAAGGCCCGATTTTTAGGGTTAGGACTATACTTAAACGCTGACGGCTTTCCCGTCAACGCATCATTTTTTATTTTTTTTAATTGAAAATTTTACGCTGACGGCCATAGCCGTCAGCATATTCTTTTTTGTTTGTTTTTTTAATCAAAAATATATCCTGACGGGCATGCCCATCTGTATAGTTACGCGGGATAAATTCCCGCCTCATCCCTGAGGGCATGCTGACGGGGTTAAATCCTGGCGGCCATGACCGCCAGCATATTATTCCGTTAGCATTCCTGGCGGCTTTTTGGCCGCCAGGAATGCCAGATTTTTTTTAGTATGGGCTCATGTGAGGAGTAACAAGAGGACTATGAGTCGGCAGTGGAGCAAAAGAAGTCATAGCACAAGCGGGTCCCGCATGATATCCATGACCCCATACACGTCCTCCGAATGAGGCATCGACAAGTTGGACGAGGGAAGGGAAATGTAAGACTCGGTATCATGACCACATGTTCCACACCATGCACATCCCTGGGGGGGGGGGGGGGGGGTGCACTTTCTATATTGGAGCTCGGACCTCGAAACAACTCATAAGCCTCGAGATCATAAGAGGATAAAGCCGTGCATGTCTTAGAGTACGTCGGTGGAGAAGATTTTGGCTCGGGAGGATGAAACGTCCCCACAAAGGGTCTATTAATATCTCCCATAGTGCGGACGGGGGGTGCATCAGAGATCAAACCTCCAATGTAATCATAAGCATCAAGAACTTGGGCATTAGTAGTGGCACCAACCGGGGCTTGATTGAAATTGGGAGGATAAGAATCGTTATACGAGCCGGGACTCAGATATCCACCACTCACATGTCCACTCGGAGTCACATTCGGCATAGGAATTAAATTATAAACGGGTGGGGTTCCATATGGGTCGGGATTCGGGCTTGGCATATTCAGATAATTTTGTGGAGCACCATAGTCATATGATCGAGAAGTCGGGGCTTTCACGTTTGGATAGGAATATGGAGCTTTCACGTTTGGATAGGAATTTGGAGATCCATAACCACCCAAGGAACCATTCACGCCCGAGAAACTATTAAACCTGACATGGTTTGCACCATGTCGGGTTGCCCATACCCAAAACCACCATTGGAAGCGTGATTTACACCATGCCCTCCCACATTGCCAAGGCCATTATACATCATTCCATTCTCGACATGGTTTGAACCATGCCCTCCCATGCCGAGAATATATCCACCAAAGCTAGGAGTACCTAACATACTTAACAAAAACGTCAAATAACAAAGCAAGCTAAAAACACAATGAAACTACAACCAAATCGAAAGCCTTAACCAAGCCAAGTCACAACGGCGCCATTTTGTTAGAAGAGTTTTCGTGGTGTTGAAATAAATCAACGGGTTCTTGGCTTGATATTATCGGAAATCGATTCAATTGAAGGATTCAATGTGTTTGTAGCTTGAAGAAATAAAAGGAAAATGAAAATAAAGCAAATAAACTAGCTAAACTACACTAGAAATTGAAATTGCATGTTGGTCGGATGCCTCAGTCGTATGCCTTAATTGAGAATGCAAAGCAATAATAAAAATAAGTAAGAAAATACAATGTTTCGCCAAGTACAAGCATGCATGCACAAGGTACAACTATGCATAAAATCCTAAATAATGCAAATAATAAAAAATTGAAAGCATGAATGGAAAGAGCAAGAAAAGTTGACGTGAAAGTTTATATCTTTAAGGAAAATAACAAGCAATAAAGAGTAGATCTAAGATTCAATCTAAAACTATGCATGAAAATAAAAACCAAAACAAAGCATATGAAAGACTTGAAATCAAGACAATCTAAGACTCGATCTATGATCTAGATGTGCACTCATCTAGATTCCATAGCCAATTCTTAAGATCTAACATGAATTCAAGGTTCTAAGACAAAAAGCATAAAATGAAGAACAAGCATGGAAATGAAGAACAAAGCATGGAAATAAAGCATAAAACATGAAATTTAAAGGAAACTTACTTGAATTAAGAAATGAAACAAAGCTTGAATGTAATTGCATCAAAAGTAACAATCCAAAGGAGTATTTTGATTCTTTTTAGGCTTACAAACTCAAGGAGGTGCTTGAAATTAAATCTAATATAGGAAAAGAAATTACATCAAAGCTTGAAGTTAAATCTAAAACCTAAGAAAGAGAGAATTATCCAAGAGACAGAGAGTAATTTGATCCCAAACCCTAGCTTGGGTTGGGATGGGAGTTATTTTCTACAAAAAAGAAAGAAACCTCCTATTTATACAAGGTGTAATTGGGTTCAAATGGGCCAATTTGTACTCAAAGCCTTTAAAATCCCGGGTTTAACCCAATCTTGACCCGTGTTGACCAAGATGGCTCAACGTGGCTTGGTTGGTTGGTCTTGGTTGGGTCTTGGGCGTTTGGCCAGGGCTTGGGCGTGTCTTGGCAAGGTCTTGGGCGTGTGGATGGCAAGGAGGGCGTCTTGGCTTGGTCTTGGCATGAAGATGTCAAGGAGGGGCGTCCTTGGGGTGAAAGGGGGCTTGGATGGCAGCTGGGTGGCGCTGGGATGGCCAAGGGAGGACTGGCCATCTCACATGGCATGGAGATGGCTGGGAGATGCTAGCGCCTGGCTTGGGCCATCTCTCATGGCTTGGAGATGGCACTGGAGAAGGCTAGAGTAGGCTGGATGGCGCGGAGATGGCTGCAGGATGGCTTGAGTAGGCTGGATGGCAGCTGGGTGGCGCGGAGATGGCTAGGAGATGGCCACCATTCCAGAGTGCTTTCCCTTTTGGAGCTCCTTCTTGGCACAACTTTGGCAAGCCCTTGGCAAGGAGATGGATTGATTTTTGCCCCCCTTACCTTAGCTTGAATTCAAATCATTAAACCACCTATTAAATGAGAATTTTCAACATAAAAACCCAAGAATTTCACCAACCTTAAATCAATTAAACCATTTAACCCAATTACAAAATCAAAATAAGAACACAAAAATCCTAAAATAAGAAGAATAACCTAGAAAACAAAGCTAAACGACTCAAGAACCACCAAAAAAATAATATAAATGCCTAATTAGAAACACGAGCAAAACATAACATTTACATGCAAAACAAAGATGCGTGGGAGGCA
The DNA here is from genome assembly GCA_014905375.1 of Phtheirospermum japonicum. Lineage (NCBI taxonomy): Eukaryota > Viridiplantae > Streptophyta > Magnoliopsida > Lamiales > Orobanchaceae > Phtheirospermum > Phtheirospermum japonicum. The sequence continues at coordinate 412,049 of BMAC01000389.1, read as the reverse complement.
CGCGAGGAGGCCCGGGAGAACGCACGAGCCAGACATGAGGAAATTAGGTCATTTCAGAGTACCCTGGCGAGATAGGACTCTAAATTACTGAGACAATGTCGAGGCAAACCACGACTACATCGTCTCCATTGACGGACGTTTCATGCGGCTCGAGCAGCACTTCCCACCTTCCCCTGCACACAACATGGATATGTAGGCGGGCCCGTGCCCCACCGTAGTATCATTTTCTATCTGAACTCTTATTTTCTATTTGAGTGATTTGATGTTATATTGGTTTTTCTATTCGTGTTGTGTGCGTGAGCGTCTGTAATAAATATTGTTCTGAAAACCGGACCGGTCATCGAACCGGTAAAGCTATAGGTTCAGTGGTTCACAGGTCCAACTGTGGTCGTACTGTGGTCAGACCGGTTTTAATTATATATATATATATATGTGTGTGTGTGTGTGTGTATGTGTGTGTGTGTTTGTGTGTGTGTTTGTGTGTGTATAACACTATTAAATATGTTATAAATAAATAGAATAAATTAATTTAATAAAAAACATGATTATAAAACATTTTAAAATTCAATTCAAAGAGTCCATATGAATAAATATGAGTTCATCAACCACAATACAACATAGAAAAATGTAGTTAATTTAAATATAATGAAGAGAAATCAAATAAAATAGTTCAATTCTTATATCATCACTCAATCCAACAACTTCAAAATGAAATAAAATTAAACATCATAATTTGTATTTATTTGTACTCCAAATAAAAATATAAGACCCTCTCAATTTTTATTTAATATAAAAATAAGAAAGCAAAAAAAGAAAAACAAAACCAAAAAAAAAACCCGGTTGAACCTGTCATAGGTTCACCGGTCCAACCGGTTCATAACCGATTCTGTCGGTTTTCTACCGGTTTTTGAGTCTACTGGTTTTCACATGAAAACCGGACCGGTGTGGTGATCGGTTCTCGGTTGAACCGGTCGAACTGGCCGATCCGGTCCGATTTTCAGAACCATGGTAATAAACTCCACTTACTATTTGTATGTTAATTGTTTCATTTTTCCCTATGTTGATTCATATGATAGCAATGCAGAGATTGCGTACTTTTATGCGTGGGGGGGGGGGGGGGTAGTCCATGGGGGGGTAGTCATGTATTGTGCATGCGTACTCGTTCGGTCGAATATTTCTGTTTTTTTTTTGTCGACGTACGTTGATTTCATTCCCATGCTTATTTGTGTTTGTACTGGCGTACCTGTATAGAGCATGTTTCGTATGTTCCGACGTTAAAATTTTTCAAAACCTACTCTTATATATATATATATCTATATATATATTATATATATATATATTTAAAATATCACTTAGTCATTAGCTATTTTGCGAAGCTCGTAAAACTCGATCACCTTGTTTTCAAAAGTCGGAATAAAACCCTGGCCTTGTGTGTTTATCAACATTGCATGCTGTGAATCGATAAGTGTTTTGAGAAGTATCTAAGTCGCATGTGTACATTTGGTCTTGGAAATGACGATAGGCACATATAAAGCCCAATTCCAGCCATATTCAAAAACCCAATGAGCCCCCTCGAGCCTTTATCCCGTCTCTTTGTTAGCCATAAGCATAATGGTAGCTCTTATTTCGTTTAAGTTTGTGAGATGATAGTTTATTTATCATTGGTCTTTCGAGATTGACGATTGCAGGATGGAAATTAGTAGAGTATATAGTAAAAAAAAGATGTAATTAAGGGTTCTTAAGTTCATAAGAACATCCATTTGTTAAGAATAATGCCTATTTATAAAGTCAAGTGCGTATTGGTAGTTTGGAGTTTGGGTTAAGAAATAACCTTATTTATAAAAGGTTGAAAATAGCGATACACGGTTGTTGTGGTTAAGAATGAGGAGCAGAATTTTTCTCTATGCTTAAGATTTTGATTGAATGAGTTATTGATTACGTTTATTTGCAAGTTAGCCACACATCTTTATATATGACATACTTACCAAAGAGCCTACATTACCACCCTAGAAAGTCCTCATCTGATTCTTGACCGATTGTACACACATATGCGATGTACAACTTTTCAGATTTCACGAGTCGTTGAATGCATATTTATGTTGATCCGAGCGTATACACTTATCTTTTGAAAAATACGAGCAAATGAGTGCACCGTTATATATTTCTCCTTTCGTGAGGATGCATTCTTTGGATTTTAAGGCGATGGCAAAAGTGTTTATATTTGCAAAATTGTATTATATGCACAACATGTTTCTTTGATCTAGCTGCTTTCATGCTTGCGTGATTTTGATTCTTTCATTTGTTCAAGGACGAGCAAACCAATAAAGCGTGGGGTGGTTGACTCATACGTATTTGCTATGATTTTTGTACATATTTCGAGTCATGTTTGAGTCATTTGGTTATCTTTTTTGGGTTGAGATTAGGCTATTTTGCATAGTTTTGCATTTACAACCTTTTACTTGACTTTCCGAATTTTCGATCATTTACTAGTTCTATTGAGATAACTTATATGTGTCTTCTCATGCAGGTAGAGCGCTTGACGAGTCTGTAATTGTAAGAGGATTAAGCTCGTAAACTGTTACGAGAATAGAGAAACAAAGACAAGGAAGTCAGCGCCAAGAAGTAGCCACAAGACACTCATCTGGTTGGATGGATCTGACATCCGGCCGAATTTGACCTTTCTGGACTCACATCCGACGGATTCACTGACAGACTACTATATCCGGTTAGACGATGCTACCGTCCAGTGGGATGCGGATCATTTGGCTGTCAGGCGAGAAAATAAAGGGTTTTTGAGGTTACAAAAGGAGGGGGAGCCTCAGCACAAGAGAGGACTCTTTCAGATCGCTCAACTCTCGGATATCGGACTTGACACCTCCGACCTATCAACCTTAAAGCCCTCACGACAACTCATAGAAGTTAGATTAGTTTTGTTAGTGTACCACGGAGGAACGTAACACTTAGAAAATTCATGACAAACTTCCGGGCTCGTAGAGTAGACGATAATCTCTCCAGAATAGCTGGAGTAGTTCATTCGATCATTTCAATTTAGTATTCTCTAAAACTCTATTTCAATTTCGTAGTTAATTATTTGAATAATTCTTGCTTGGATATTTAATGATAATCTTAGTTCGTTTTGAATCTTTGTTGATTAATTTTAATTACGATTGTTTGCTTGTTTAGTTCTTGTCTTGGATAAATTAGTTTGTGATATTCTTGCTTCTCTATTGCTAGTTTTATAAGTACGCTTATTTAATGCTTTCCATGTGATCTATAGAATGCTTGAGTGACAATTCTTAGTTTAATCTTCTAGTTAAGTTCTCAAATAGTTTACAAATTAAATTTGATGCTTGGTTTTATAAACTTTAGTTAAGTTCTTGCGTAGAGATTGACGCCCTTTTAACAAGATTAGTTTAAATTTGTAGTTTGCTAAAATGATCTAACAAAACCCTTTTGGTTCGTGTGTTTAGTTTTAGGATTTTTGAAGTGTGATATAATAAACATCATCGCTCCGTATTTCCACTCCTTGAGAATTTGACTCGGTTTAACTTGCCAGTCTACAGTGTCCCCGTTCTCTTACGGGCGAACTTGCTTTTAAGATGTAGACGCGCATTGTTTAACTTATTTTAATTTTGAAATGAGCACAAAGTTCGACTCAATCTCCTTGATTAATCATCACATCCTCAACATCCATGTGAACTACATCATTGTATCTACAAGAGGGATCATTAGAATCATTTGTGATAAATTTTATTTCAACATTCTTTCATTTTCTTTCAGTGATGCTTGATATATCAGCAAGGTGTTTTGGTATATGACACGTGGGAGTCCAGTAACCTTTCATGCCACACCGAAAACAAGCATCTTCTTTCTGGCTTTTATTCATATTGATATGATATTTTTCTCATTTTTCCTCCCAGTTTACCCTGTTATAATTGTGATAAGTCTTCAAACGTCTTCCCCTTCCTCGTCCTTCACCATAATTATGACCACGACTGTGGCTTGGACTATGTTCACGACTATGACTAGGACCATGTCGATGACCATGACTTGGGTCATGTCCACGATTATGATTAGTTAAAGTCATGTTCGCTTCAAGGAACGGAGCAGTACCAGTAGGGCGAGATTTATGATTCTTCATCAGCGACTTTTTATTTTTTCTCAGCTAGGATAAGACATGAAATCAGATATAAATATTTCTGAAATCCTTTCTCAAGATATTGTTGTTGTAAGATCAAGTTCGAGGCATGGAACGCGGAACTAATTTTCAAACATATCAATATCAGTTATATCATTTTCACTGTTTCAATTTCGAACTGATTTAAAACATGGACGAATTATATTCGCTATTGAATTTTTACTGAAAGCGGAGTGTGTTCCAATCATTAGCCATTGGGAGGGTCACAGTATTTTGATGATCATATCGATTTTTCAATAACTTCCAAAGATTTCCAGGATCTTTGATTGTGAGCTATTCAGTTTTTAACCCTTCATGAATATGGTGGCGGAGTAAAATCATGACTCTTGCTTTATCTTGGATTAATGCCTCATTCGATTCATTATTTTTCAAGATTTTTGGTATTTAGATAAATTTCAACATCAAGAACACTTGACAAGAAGTTGTTGATAATTCAAGTTTCATGAAATTCAACATGTTGAGATCCTGTACAAAAATGGATACACATTATTAATATTTCGAAATTCAAAATAAAAATATAAGATTTTTTTATTAATATCAAAGGGATAAATACAAACAATTATATGTTTATAACTATTAACAAATGTTAACATGTTATGATAACAACTAATAACTCATCCGTATTATAAATTACATTTACATTGTAAATTAATATAGTAAATTCAACAATATATAGAAATAGAAACTTAAATATAATTATATATTCTTGTGATCAATTATCTTTGTTGTTCTATACTCATAAAAGTTTGATTGATAGTATGGAATACTTTGATAATCTTTGACAAGCTTATCCGAGTTGCCACGTAATGGACACATGCCTGAATCACCAAAGGTAAATACCAAGCATGAAGCACCGCCATACGTGTCCACTTTGTTAATAACTTGTCTGCAACACTTGTCACACTCTCCTATCATTCAACTTTCGTGTCACTGCTTCTCACTCTCTTCCTCCATCTATATAATCCCACCTGCATGAGACTTTCAATCCCACCATCATCATCTGATAAAATTATCACCTCATAAATCCTGTGTTTGAAGAAAACAAAATATTCGTACGTTAATTTCAAAAGAGACTATTATGGCACAATACGGCGGCGGCGGCGACTACGGTAGGCAAACCGACGAGTACGGCAATCCGATCGGTCAAAGGGATGAGTATGGCAACCCTATCCAGCGTGGCGGAGGAATCGGAGCAGATCAGTATGGCACCGGCACCGGCGCAGGCACTGGTGGAGGAATTGGGACGGATCAGTACGGGGCCATAGGCGGAGGTTATGGTGCTGCCGGTGGAGGAGGACATGGAACTCATGGAGGGATTGGAACTGCTGTTGCTGGGCTGGATACTGGTGGCGGCCACCACCGCCGCTCTGGAAGCTCAAGCAGCTCGGTATTTAGTTGCTTCCCTAAAACTTGGAAAGCTTTCTTAAAGGACATAAGTTTTACTTCTTTCTTTATTTTTTTTCTGCACATTAGTAGAACATATTTATTCATGATATGAAAGTAGGAGTTTTTATTTACCTTTTAGTTTGACTTCGATGTAGCACTACAAATTTATTTTTACAGAATAATTAAATATTTACATAAATGAATTTATCCTTAAGATTTATAATTAGTTGTACAATATTTACAAAACCGAAAATATTTTTGTTTTCCAGAAATAAAAATATTTTTACCTACAATAATTTTACAACAATTTCTAAAATATTTTTACCGACAATAATTTTACAACAATTTCTACATTGCAGTGGAAAGTTTCCTTTGATGTAGAATCAATTCTTCCATCATTTATTAGGTGAACAATTGTGAGATATTCAACTTTTTAGCTTCTATCTATCTATAAACATTATTATTATAGTTCACTTCTTTTGGTCTCCACCTATTGATCATTTATTAGGTGAACAATTGTGATTCTAATGTTGAATTAATATTTGCCGGCAGTCTTCTGAGGACGACGGGCAAGGTGGGAGGAGAAAGAAGGGGCTAAAGGAGAAGATAACTGAGAAATTGCCGGGAGGTCATAGCAAGGAGGAGCAGATGAGTGGAGGCGGAGCTGGGTACGGTTACACGCAGGGATCCGCGGAGCATCATGAGAAGAAGGGAATGATGGAGAAGATCAAGGAGAAGCTCCCAGGTGGCCGTCATTAGATCGATATAAAATGTGTGTGTAAAGGATGTTACATGTATACTGGTGTTGTGCTTGTGGTCTTTGTAATAATGTGCCGGTATGTCGGCTTTTGCCTGACGGCATGGTGTGTGTGAACGGGTCACTGTTTTTATGGGTGTTTTTAATTATATTATGGTCGGTGTTTTTTTGTTTATATATTATGGGTCGTTTTTAATGATTATATATTGTGGATGTGTTTTCTTCTGGAAATCGTGGCAACTTATGTGTGTGTAATTTGGGCCTTTGAGTTTATTTTTTAAAAAAAATAAAAAATTCTAATACTATGTATGAAGAAAATAACTTAATTTTCTTATTAAAAAAAAAAAAGATATTGCTTGAAGCCTTGTTAGTGCTCCTCTCTTTTTTCTCTTTTTTAATTTCTTTTGCTCCGGAATCCTACCTTCTAACAGTAGGCATATCAAATAAATTCGAACCTGCATAATTTTAATATTCAAATAATACAACAACAAACAAGTGCTTCTCTCTTTTTTCTCTTATTTAATTTCTTTTGCTCCGGAATCCTATGAGGCATATCAAATAAGGCATATCAAATAAGTTTGTCAAACACTTGTGTTAGGCCAGATTAACGGGTCATGGCCCGTTAGGCCATCTGACCCGTTATTATAATGTATTAGTTTTTGTATTGTGATGTATTGGTTTTTGTACCGTAAAGTATTACTTTTTCATAAATCTCTGACCCGTGCTATGATATGTTGGTTTATGTACTGTAATATTTTTTTATTATGATGTATTAATTTTTTATTGTATTGATTTTTTATTGTAATGTATTGGTTGTTGCATTATAATGTATTGATATGAAATTTTGGCCTAACGGATGATTCGTTAGTACGGCCTAACAAGAGTATTGCCCAATAAGTCTCTCTGATAAGAGGCATATCGAATAAGTTTTAGATAAGTTTTTCTAATAGGAGGTAGGCATATCAAATAAGTTTTATCCTAAGTTTTAAATAAGTTTTTCTAATAGGAGGCATATCAAATAGGTTTTAGCATGCATAATTTTAATATTAAAATAATACAACAACAAACAAGCCAATTCATCTAATCTATTTACAAATTAATTCGTAAATTCAAAATTTATTTATAAATTAATTCATAAATTCAAAATCAACACAAAGATAAATATCATACAAGTATTAAGAGAAAAAAAAAAAATATGTCTTATAAGTTCATTCACACATTCAATTAACCCCAAAAATCTCAAAATAGTGAGTAAAATCGCCGAATAGTGAGCTGAATAGTTACCAATTAAATCTCTGAGTAGTTATCAATTGAATTAGATATATGAATAAATCCTCAAATAATTCGACCAAAATTACCTGACAAATTGAAATTTTCATTTGAAATTCATAAGGAAAAGAAATGGTCCAAACCATAAATTAAAAGACAAAAAAGAAAAATAAAACAAACCCATCTTATAAAGCTGATTAGTTCCAACTAAAACAATAAAAATAAAAACATTTTTATAAAAAAAATCACAAATATAAAATTGATAAGTTGTCAACTAAAATAATTATATGAATTAATCCCCAAATAATTGAAAACAATTGCTAATTGAAATTTAAATTTAAACAAAATTTAGTCCAAAGCATATATTAATAAGCTGAAAGGAGAAAGCCTAATAATAATTAAAATAAAAAAATTGAAAAGGAACATTACCTGAGAAGAATTGGTCGTCCAATGTCCAATTTGCGGTAAATAAACCTTAATTTTATATTGTGTCAATCGTGAAGGTTTTTTTTTTTACGAGATAGATTTTTGCTTTGGGTTTATTTAACAATTGAGAGTTCTGTGAATAAAAGGATTTTTTAATAATTGCAGTAGCCGGCTAGATATGAAAAGGTAAGAATGCAAACTCAATCTTTTTTTAAACTTAAAACTACAAAAAACATCATTGGAACAGGGGAATAGGCATCGGTTGTTCGGGGTCTTTTTTATAATTAGAAAAGTTATAGGCATCGGTTGTTCCATAGATTATATGCATCGGTTTTGTAAAACAATCGATGCCTATATAGTTCGGGAAAAATTAATAAAATCGGTTATTAAAAATAACCGTGCCCATAATGATAAAAAAATTCAAAATTTTCATTAGAATACATAGGCATCGATTTTGGTCAAACAACCGATGCCTATAATAGAACACGAGCATCATTTCTTATTTACAATTGATGTCTATGTATCGAACGAAATCAAATTGGGGGTCTGGTGAAATCTCTTCACATTCGCAGCAAATAATTGGGATATTGCCTGAATTAAAATCTGGATTCAGGAATTATGCTCCACAACTCCAACGAGATCATCATCTCATCCTTCATCCGTTAGTTTCATTTACTTCTCTAAATCCTCTAATTTTTCGATCAGTTCTAAGTCTAATTCGCAAAATACCCTAATTCCCAGTAAATTCGAGCTCCAGTTCTCCAATTGCGCTAATTTCCCAATCAATTTCATGTTACAGTTCCATCAATACCATAATCTCCCGATAAATCTCGATTTCCAGTTCCCTAATCACCCTCAATCTCCGTTCCTGCTTAGGTGTATTGATAATTTCTCAAGATTCCGGCCACTGCTTGGAGGGTTCGCATGTCGGCGAATAACCGGGTGCACAGCAGCGCCGCCTTGCAGACCCACGGCATATGGCAAAGCGCGATCGGGTACGATCCCTACACACCGAACAAAGAGGAGAAGAAGAGATCCTCCACCCCTGAAGAGCCCGAGTCGGCGAACGCCTACGCTAGTTTTCAAGGCCTTCTCGCCCTTGCCCATATAACCGGATCTAACGCCGAAGAGGCATGCGGCGCCTGCAAGAAGTGCGACAGGGTCGGGCATCTGACTTTCTAGTGCAGGAACTTTCTGAGCGCTAATGAGGAGGAAAAGGACTTGGACACGATCCAAGCCGCGGTTATGTCTGGCATGGAGAAGCTGAAGGGGGAGAGAGTGAAAACGTCAAAGGGGGAAAATGAGAAGAGAAGTGAGGATGAGAAGGAGGAGGAGAGCGAGAGCTCGGATTCAGATTTTGACTCGGAGATAGAGCGGGCCATAGATGAGAAATACTGGAAAAAAGGTTATTGGTGGGAAATTGAAGAAGAGTAGGAAGAGGGGTGATAGTGACGAGTCGGATGACAGGCGAGAGATGAGGAAGAAGGAGAGGGGGAGATCAAAGAAGAGGAGTAGTGAAAATTGAAAATAGTTTAGATTTGTCTATGTTTTAGTACCTCTTCTTGACTAATTGCATTGTGCAAATTTGGTATTGTAGAGGCTGGGCATGCGTTAGTTGGGGCCTCGATGCAGGAGTGTGATGCGGTTGCCAAAATCTAAATTATTCCGCGTGGCCAAGCTGGTGGGCTTACGTTTTTTGATCCGAGTAAAGAAAGACTCGAGTCGAGTTTGTACAGTCAAAGTTAGCTAGAAAATCAAATGGCTGTGGCACTTGGTGGAAGGTTAGTTAATTCTCTTTTAAGTCGTTCTATCAAATATTTACGATTTAACAACTAAAGGCTACTCCAACCGGTACTAAAAACTTGATATTGCGGTTTAATTAGCCCAAACGAGATGGAAACGCAAACTCAAATTTGCGTATTTTTATTTTATTCTTAACGTCCAGAGTTACACCCCATATCATTAGATTTTATGTATTTATTTTTATTTAAAGTTTTTTATAAGAAGTTTATTAGGAGAATAAATTAATTTATAAAGAACGTTGTAAAATTAATATATAAATTGAAAACCATAACGACATTCATATAAAGAACACAATTTGAATAATTAAAATGAGAATACATGATATACCTCTGAAATTTAACAAACATTAAAATTACCTAAAACCAACATTGGAAATGAAGAACACAGACGAATGAAAAGTTGACGGGATCATTTTGTAAAGTTGATAAAAAGTGGTGTTTAAGGGAATATACCGATCGAGTTTTAGAATGAGTTTACTGGTTGGAGATGAATTACTCGAGTTATTGATCTGATTTATCATGTTTCCTACACTCACTACTATGTTCATGCTTGCAAGGTTGCCGAACAGGGTTATTTTAAAATTTTCAGTTATTTCCCTTTCTTTTCTAGTTTTTTCCATTTTATTCTTAAACAAATTCTGTTATCGTGTCAGTGTAGTTTGTTTTTAGGTAACAAACTTTTTCACTCTAAAAAAAGTGATTAATTCTATATATGGTCTTAATCTTAATTATATATGTATGGTAAGATGTTTCTGATATATGTGGGGTTGGCATCTAAATTAGGAATTGGTGCTGCAATAATAAAGCAAAAGTAGCAACAATATCCAGTTTCTGTCTAATTCGACCAAACAATATTGGTGAGATCATAGCTAAATTTCATGATAAGTGATTATTGGGATTTGATTTTATATATGTATAATTTTCTTATTTTTTGACTCACTTTTAATGATTTGTAAGATCAGTAACTCTAATAAGGCTTCTTCTTCTAGTTCCACTGCCCAGTTGACCATCTTTTATGCCTGTTAATGTATTCGACAACATCTCTCCTGAGAAGGCACGCACGCACGCGCGCACACTTTATTTTATTTTTGCCTTTTATTTCTGCGTTGTTTTATTTTATTTTTCTGGATATAATATTATATTATTTTACAGGCTGAGGAATTCATGTTGTTGGCCGGAATTGGAAACGGATGCATCAATATGGCTCCATACATTCATCATTGCCATGAATCCAATAACGAGGAGGAGCCTCAAAAAAGGTTAAAACTCATATCATCATCTGTTGCTGCAACTACCATGATATCCTCCTCAGGTAAAATTTTGCATCCAAGCTAACTTTTTTTTCTTCTCTTTTCTTTTGTGAGGTATGTATCTATTTAATATACCAAGTTACATGTCTTTCATTACTAATTAATATCATTTTCCTGCAGGTGTTCCACAGGCACACAAAGCATCCCTGGCTAAGTTTCAGAGCAAGCGTTTGATGATGATGATTTGTATCAACGACTACTGTTGAGATGAGTTTGTAAGAATGATAATTACATAGGTTTTGTATTTTCTAACGAAATCAAGCAAGTATTTGCGACTTTATGGTGTAATAATATCACATAGTGAAAGCCCGATTTGGAGTATGAAACTTACATTGGATGATAATTATTATAACTTTTGTTCTTCTATGCTCAAATCATTCGTTGAATGAAATTCTTATTAGTCGTGTGTTGGTTCTTGTTTGATAAATTATATTTAGAGGGCAAAATCGATTCGTATATATACACATTAGGCATTGGTTTAACCAAACCGATGCCTATATCTATACATTTGGCATCGATCTTGGTCAAACAACCGATGCTTATGTCAGTTATTAGCATCGGCTGTTTGACAAAACCTGTCAATATCTTTACAAGCATCGGTTTTGGTAAAACATTTTGGTAAAACAACCGATGGTTATGTAAGTTATTAGCATCGGTTGTTTGACATAACTGATGTCAATATATATACATTATTCATCGGTTATGATCAACCAACCGATCTTATGTCAGTTTTAGCATCGGTTGTTTGACAAAACTGATGTCAATATCTATACATTAGACATCGGTTGTTTGACCAAAATCGATGCCTAATATGGACTAGGAATCGATTTTGGTCAAACAACCGATTCTTATTATTAGCATCATTGTAGAACTGATGCCTAAATTCAAGGTTATTAGCATCGGTCTAATAAGCATTGGTTGTAGAACCGATGCTTAATAGCAATAACAACCGATGTTGTTGGGCGATTTCTTTAGTAGGGTAAAAGTGAAAAAATTATTTGGGCTCCCAAAATTTAGGGTCTCTAGGCCCAAGCCCTCTATGACTATGGTCAGGTTCAGCCCCGCCTAAATCCTACTACGAACAAGTAGGGCCTTAAATGAGTTGAGCCGTTCACAAGCAGCTCGGTTAAAGCTAGGCTCGAGCTTGTTCTTTACCAAGTTAGAGCTGACTCAAACTCTATTCGATCCCAAAGTTACCGCACCAGAAGCCTTATTTCTATTGTTTGAAGCCAGTTCGAACCAATACATACATACATATGTCTGTATAGATGTATAACATTTTCTTATAGTCAATATATATATATTATGTGAATATATGTATATGTGTGCATCAGTCTAGGTTATTGATACTCCTTTCTCAGACACATTTTAAATAGTTATTCAATTGATGTATCATATACAAATTGGTAATTTCCTGCATGAACACGGGTACACTTTCTAGCGGGGAGAGACTAATGGCCTATCTTTATGGTTTCTCAAATCGTGCGTCTTTTTCGTAAGACCAAGAGAAATGAAGGCCTTCTTCAAAGAGGCCGATTCATTTGGGACCCTGCAGATCCGCCATACACCTAGGAAAAACTTGAAAGACCTTTAAACAAAAGGGTGTATAAGCCACGTCTTGGATATCTGATCTTTTGAGTAACTCAAAATGGATTGGAGAGTTGGATTTTCGGTCCATTTTTTCCTAAATAGCTTCTTTCCAAAACGGTTAATCTGACTTGAATTTTAAAATTCCAAAGGCCAGACCAATATACCTGATATGGCATAAATAGTCAGACCTGGATTGGGGTAAACCTGATTCGGTGCCGCTTGGGGAAAACCCAAGAGATCTGACTAGCTCAGCTCTGAGAAAGGCCGGACTTGTTCAGGCGTACCTGGGGAAGAGTCAGGGGAGCCTGTAAGCTCGGCGTTTGAAGGATCTGGCCTGATCCTCCCAGAAAAGAACTAAGGTAATGTTCCTTGTAAGACAACCATGGAAAGGTCAGCTTAAGACAGATCTGTCATCCTGACCTCCCTGGAGGGAACAAGAGGGACCAGTTATCAGAATTGGTTACGCAATGGCCCCTGATTCGCGGCATGTGCTCCCAAGATCCCAGTTAGGGTCCCGGGGAAAAACTATAAATATCTCAGCCTTGGGGATGAGAGAGGTATGTCATTCTTTGTGCATTCCTTACTTTGTTCACCAGAAACACTATATACGCTTTCTGACTTAAGTATCAGAGAGGTTTTCACAAGAAAACCTCCGGCGGTCCTTTTCTGACGTGTTTGTGTGTGCTGGTCGGGAAAAGCGCAAGGTTCAAGCGTTGTCATATTTTTGGGTGAAACAATTGGCGCCGTCTGTGGGAAATTTTTGAGCTAAGACGTGAGATTTTAGAATGGCTTCAGATGGGTTACAGCGGAATCTGGTCGGGGAACTAGGTAGAACTCCTAGTTCCGCCGCGGCGTGGGGCATGCCAAGGCAGTTGTCTGAACTTATCGGCAAGGCTGTGGAAGTAGTTGTGGAGAAGAAATTCGCGGAGATCTCGATGCCACCTTTCGGTGCACGACCAGAGCAGACAGTTCCGCTAGCGGAAACGGAACCGTTGCGCAACCAGCGCACGAATCAGACTCTCCTTCAAGATAGAGAAGAACACTTATCCACCTCTGACAGTGAAACGTCAAGTCAGGCCAACCCAGGCCTAGACGAGAAGATGCAAAGCCTGCAGAAGGAGGTGAGGAAGTTCAAGAGGAAAATGGCGAGTGCCAGTACAGTGCCGACACGGAGAGGCATGCCATTCACTAGGAGGTCATGCGCGATGATGTGCCGACTTTCTATAGATCTTTGGGCTTTGAGTACAGTGGGACAATAGATTCGTGGGATCATCTGAGCTGTTTTGAGATTGCAGCAGCGGTGCACAAGTTCTCGGACGCAGTCATGTGCCGGTTCTTCCTGATGACTTTCACCAAGTCAGCCCAGCTCTGGTTTAGCTAGCTGCCGCCGCGTTCCATCAGAAACTTTGATGAATTCAGCTCGTCTTTCCTGCATCAATTCACCAGTTGCAGGAAATACCAGAAAATGCCGCTTGAGCTGTTTTGTTTGAAGCAGAAAGAGAACGAGAGCTTGCGTGCTTATATTAATCGGTTTACAAATGCAAAGCTTGAGGTACCTTCTGCGTCGGAAGAGCTCCTGGTAAACGCGTTGGCATAGGGCCTTCAGGGAATCCTCCCCAAATTCCTTCTCGAACTGGGCAGAACCTTGTAACTCTCCCAGGTTGGCAAAATTCGGAGAATTTGCAGTCGTTGCCACAACTATTGCCAATGAATGATCTTGGGGTGGGGGGGTGAGAAGAGGCTGATGAAGAAGAGCAAAACACTTGGCGCACATGATCAGCA